>JAFEMH010008173.1:0-59962 GCA_022495995.1 Adenophora triphylla var. japonica | reverse complement strand
GTCAAACCGGTGATCCCAAATCACGCCGAAACTCGCCCGAGTGACTCCTGCCACCCCAACGCACGCCGAACCTCCGCCCCGAGTGATCCCCGCGATCCCCCGCACGCACGCCGAACCTCTGCCCGAACGCAGCCGCAACATCAACTCACGCCGAAACTCTGTCCGCAGACAACCGACCCCTCCCGAAGCAATCCCGATCCGTACCGGAACGCTACTCCGACCTCAAACACTATTCCTCAGCGGAAGACAGACACGAACCAACATTGGTAAGGCTTCCTTCCATTACTATTTCAATATATTTCAATACATAGTATACAATGTAGTCATCCGATACAGCATGCATTTTTAAAAAGCACACACACACACACACAACATTTAAAGGATATTAGGGGTATCCGAAAGACTCGTTTTACGAGGTGACTCGGGTGAGCTCTAATATTCTAATATTCTCTTCCCGAGGAGTCATCTGACCTCCGAACTCAAAATCTCATCACACAAAAACAGTTTAAAATTATCTTTAAACTGATGCCCTTTTTCAATGTTTTGGGCTTAATAAAAATGGCGTGGCGACTCTACGAATGCGAAAACAAAAACGGCGAGACAACCGCTCCAACGCGAAAGATGCCAGATGCCGGGGCGCGATCGCGCTGCCTCTCGGATCCGGGTAATTTCAGCAGCGCACTTTTCCATTGGCCTTGGTGACCGTGACTATGTTGGAGAGCCATGTCGGGTACTTGATCACCCTTATGAAGCCGACGCGGAGCATCTTTTCGATCTCTTCCTTGACTTGTAAAGACCATTCTGTCTTGATCCGGCATAGCTTTTTCTTGATGGGCTTAGCCTCGGGATTCAAGGGAATCCGATGTTCTACTATGTTTGGATCTAATCCGGGCATGTCTCGGTAAGACCAAGCGAACACGTCCACGAACTCTTTGAGCAGTGCAGTCAATGCGTTTTGCTCTGTGCCGGTGAAGAAACTTCCGATTTGCGTCTCTTTTGGCTCTTCAGCAGTTCCCAAATTCACTTTGGTTAAAACCTCCTCGGCAGCTTGGGCCCGGTTTTTCTCTCGTTTGACAACATGCTTAAAGATGTGCTTAATGTATTGTTCGTTTAATGTGTCTGCTTCTTTATCAAGTGAATCGTTATTAACTGTTTGTGTGTTAGTTAATTTATCAGTTGTTAAAGATGCAATGAGAGGATACTCGGAAAGATCGAAGCATTCATTAAGAGCATACGGGAATACATTATTGGCAATGAGTTCGTAATCTTCTGGCGTGAGGCCATCAGATGACTCGAGAGACTCGAATTCAAAGATAATGGACTCAGGATGGGCTTTGACACTGGACTCTAGGACGCGAGGGGTCAGACCAAGTTGTTCGATCATGTCCTTTTTGCTGGCGGTAGGTCCGGAGAAGGTGGCCCAGTTATTGAGTGGCAATTAGCTTGATAGGAGGTGGGGGTTGAAAGGCCTTGCATTGCCGTTCCCGATCATGGCTACCATAGAGTTATCAGAAAAAAAATTGATTAGATCTGGCACCTCGATTTCTTCACTGAAGAGCTGGTGGAGCAGTGGCTCGTTCCAGGCATTGTCTGCGGAGTCTTCCGCTCTTGTCTAGGGCATTTCTAGTTCGAATGCGGTCGTCACCGCTTGTTGGTGGCGGGGATGTTGACAGAGAGTTTTGAGTTCTTACGCCAAAGAGTGGGTTTTCCCGAACCGAATTCATTGTGAATAGTGGTGGTCGTGGACCCCGGTGTGATGATGTGCCATATTTCGAAAAGATTGGTTTTTTCTCTTTTCTTTGAAAATCAATCGAAATAAAACGGAGTCGCCACGCCATTTTTATTTTAAGGGCCAAAACATTGAAAAATGCCCGGGATTAGAGATTTGGGTTCGGAGTTCATGTTACACGCCGGGAAGAACGTTAGTGTTCACCCGGAATGCCTCGTAAAACGAGTCTTCCAAGCTTAAAAACCATTTGTGTGTGTGTGTGTGTGTGTGAGTGTGTTTCTTTGACCAAAATAACTTCGAACTGAAAAGTAAAAATTGAGAACTCTTTATAAGACATTAAAAAAATCCCATGATTTTTGGTGTGATTTTAGGGTTGAGTTTTGGTAATCAAAAGACTCCTTGAAGTTGAAACTCAATTCTGCCAGAATGAAAAAGGCAGTGGACACTTGATTTGAAATGGATTTAAGAGCTTTAAAATCTCAGAATCTGGGGAAAGTCCGAGAATAAAAGTTGCTCAAAACACCTTAAATAAGGTTTCGGCAAAGGATTTTCCATTTTGGAGATGATTTGATGGACCAAAACCTTCTGGAAATCTCAGATGTGAAATCTGGATTTCCAGAGACTGATGAACTGACCTTTGAAAAATAATTTGTAAAAGGGAGGTTTACTCACGAAAAAAATAAAGTAAAAATATGTCTGTAAATCTCTGGATGTTGGCTACAAAAAGTATTTTGTAGTCACACCAAATTCCAAGTTTCTGTATGTCCAAAAAATTAGACCATGGACAGAGGTCTTAGAGAAAGGCTACTGGACAGCAACATTCTCAAGAAGGAAAATGTGATTTAAAGGAGGTTTTGCATCCATGCTTGTCCCCATTTCCCTAGGCTTTGATTAGTGATCACTAAACATTTTAGTGGTGATCTACTATATCAATCCATCCTTGGGGTACATTAGGACTTTGAGCATTTCATTTGCTTGGGAAGGGGAATTTTATCCTTTGAAATCAAGATTTTATGTATGAAAATGATTTTAGGGTTTTGAAAATGTGTTTGCAAGTAAGTAAAGACAATGTAAAAGGAATGTTGATCCTTGTAGGATCATCCATGGAAGAATGAACTTCCATGGTGATCCTCTTGGATCTAGAGCAGAAATGAACAAGTTACATCTTCAAAGTATGAGATGCATGCATGGATGATGAAGATTTAGAGTAAGGAGAGGGAGTTATACCTATCTTCTTTTGTGTTTGTGTTTGATTTTGAATTTTGAAAGTGTTTGATGATTTGTGGTTTGGGAAAATAGTCAAGAGAAAGAGTGACAATTCAAGGGAATTCTCACTATTTTCTCAGAAATATTTCCTTGAGGGAGGTTTCTTGTGGATGAATTCTATTTTTGTCCTGAAAATGGCGAGGGGGTTCAATTTATAGGCCACAGGATTTGATTTGGTCGCGTGGACACACGATTGTCGGCGTGCTGGGGCATTAAATCTTTGCTCCGAGGCTTTGGAGAGAAAAGGAATATTTTTGTCAAACAAACGGCCGGTTGTTAAGCTGCCGGTTTACTTATTTCGGGATTTTAACATTTTGAGATTCCTTCCTTGTTTAACCTCAAATAGTAATCCTAACTTACCCTTGCTTGGTTAGAAAGGTTAGGAATTGTTAGAAATGTTAGGAATGTTAGGGCTTTCGTTAATTTTCTAACGAAAATACTAACAACTCAAATTGGAGGCGCTTACACCCCGGCGAGTTGGTGCATCAGAAATGCTCTTGTTTGGATTTGGCTTGAGGCCTCTTCGAATCTTGCAAGGTTACTGCTTGGAGCTTGTCCCATGGTTGTCGGCCAATTTTGTTCGGTGTTGATCAGTCTATTCCTTTTTTGTGTCTTCGTTTAAAGCTGCTTAGGTTTTCTTTGTGAAGTACCTGGTCGTATCGGAAGGCTGTAAGGGCGGAGATCGGAGATTGCGTGCGAAGACTTTTTTGTTAGTAGTGGAGGCGTTTCCGTGCGGCTACTTATATTCATTCCGTGGCGTCTTCGGGAGTAGGAATGTATCCCAGGCCATGGAGGGTATTACGTTTCCTTGACCTCGATGATTTGTTGGGTACCTTGATGGCGTTTTCCCAAGCCAAGCCCCGGGATGTAGTTCATGAACTTCATCATCTTCATCGGGGGAGGGATCTGGTCCCAAATCAAAGGCAGGTCTATGTGGCATACCTGGACTTTTGGGCTTTCGATTGTGAACCCTGTCAATATCATGCCGTCATTGTCGTGTTTGATCTCCAGGACCGGGACGCCGTTTGTATCGGTCCCTTCGGTGGTTATGCTATCACCGTAGATGATGGTAAGGTCCGTTCCTTGGACGAACTTTACAGCGATGGAGGAGGTGGATGCCGCCCCCATTTATACAGTGTAGCCAAGGGCGTCCCAAGATGGCAGTGAATGTGATCGGGATGTCGATGACTTGGAAGTCGGTCGGGACCATCTGCTTTCCGATCCACAGATTCAGTGTGGCTATTCCCAAGACTGGGCGAGACGTTGAGTCATATGCTTTGATTGTCTGAGTTGAGGGCTTCATATCGGTTGTTTTGATCCCTAGCAAATCCATCATTTTGGATGGAAGGACGTTCATGGCTGATCCCTCGTCTACCAAGACCCGAGGGAGGCGACGCTCGTCAAGTTGAACTGTTATGTAGAGAGGCTCGTTGTGGTCAGCCCCAAATTTCGGGAGGTCGAGCTCCGTGAAAGTGATGATGTTGCTGTAATGAACGTTGCCGATAATCTGAACCGCTTCATCTGGTGTCACGGTGATGGGTACCATGGTCTGGGCCAGGCTTTCTTCCAGCTTGAGTTTGTGCGGGTAAGAGGAAGTGAGTAAGGACCAGAGTGAGATGTTAGCGTGAGTACGCTTGAGCTGAGTTAAGACATGATCTTCAGCTTCGGGTCAAGGGTTTCGGCTTCTTTGGCGTAGGGCCTCTTTTCAGTTCGAGGCTCAGGCATGGCTGGCCTTTTGTCTGCCCGTGGAGGATTCGTCGGGATTTGACCGGAACGTGTCAGTACGTTCACCTCTGGTTTTGCTGCTTTGCTTGTCTCTCCTATTTTCGTAATGGGAGGGCCTTGGTTGGCGTAGGGCCATGCTTCGCATTTTAGCTCGTTCACTGTTATTGCTTTCATTGAGGTGTCAACAGTGGCTTTGAGATCTTTCCAAGACAGGGGTTGGGGTATCTGGACCCTCGGGCCGTTGGTGGCGGTGCGGAGCTCGTCCCAGCTGATCATGGAGCAGACGTTGCCGTGGTTTTGTGAAGAGCTAGGCTGAGGAGATTTGCTGGAGTAGATGACGTAGTAGTCAAACTTTCCTGATGGTTCCCCAAGGGTTCCGACTGTGGGGTCGCCGGCTTCGTATCTCTTCTTCAGTTTTTGTTGAGAGGAGGGTTTCTTCTTTCTTCGAGGGCGATCCTCATTCATTTCATCTTGGAATTCCATTTCCAGACAAGCGGTGCAGTCGCAGACGTCCCACCAGATGTGTTCATTGTTCTGCGGTGGTACCGGGACCTCAGGATGTTGACCGAACACGTCCTCCCCTGAGGGATCTTATGGCTTTATGTCGTAGCTGCATGGCTCGTACGAGGGCAACAGATTGACTTCTGGGAGACAATGAGAGACGTTAGGAGCTGCGGGAGCAGGCATGTCTTTGGGAGTCTCGAGTGGTTGGGGAAAGGCTAATGTTCCGAAGTGGTGCATGGCACCTTCGATCCAAGCCTGTTGTTCGCCTTGGTGTTTCTCAAGAGCCATGATGACTTGCCAAGCTTCCTCCATTGTTGGGAAATTTCTCGGGGGTAAGGTCCCATTTTCCTCGCTGTTATCCACCGACTTAGCCATGGGGAGTTGACGGATTGCCCTAGTGGCTGTGTTGGGAAGGATTTTGGACCTTGCAGCTTTGACACTGGGAGAATAGTTCCCGGGTACTCTCGATCACTCTCGGCTTGCTGGAGGGGGTGACGGGAAAGGTTTAGACATGGGAAGGCCTTTTGGATAAAAAGGGGGGAAAGCTCACGTGACATGTGGTTTCCGCTTTTATTTGTTTTTTTATTTGTTGTTTTAATTTACTTAAAACAGTGTTTTCTCAAAATCCTAGGTAGGTTGAAAAAGATTGCTCTTCTTTTTCGCAACTATGCTAGATCCTGTGTCAGTGGAGACCATCTGTGCGGCTATAAGCCCCTCGTTTTGCACCTGTATTTCAACATCCCGGGGTGGACAGCCCCGTGTGAGGGTCCTATAGGGCAAGCGATTTCCACCAGCCTAAAAGAAAAATTGAACCTAAGGACCGAGCCTGTCATGTTCGTTTTAATGCGTGAGCCGTGTGAATAGTGAGCTGAGCCGGCCCCTGAGTCAAGATTTGGTCGAGAGTTCGGCATGACCTCTCTTTACCTTGCTTGCGCAAGGGATCTGTGACGTTAGGCATTGGCTGGGTCATATCGTCATGGCTGACGTATTAAAGGCTTGATGACATGGTGTCATGTAGGCGTGGATGTATATCCGGGACGGAACATCGTCTGGGTGTAGCTTCGAAAAATAAAGATCGGGTCAAGATTTTAGCATGACCTTTCATCGCTTTACTTGCGCAAGGGATCTTGAGTTCCGAGCTTCAACTCAGAAAATGGCCGGCATGGGATATGTATCCAGGCAGTATGACACGGACTGGGTAAAAATCAACCGAGTCTGGACAGAGTGTGACTCAAGCGTGCAGGGTTGACACGGGCTAGAATGGGATGTTTGGAATGATCCCGTGCGCATCCAAGAGGCCAAGGAAGACCAAACGGAATGTAACTGAGACCACCCCGGGTTGAGGGTTGTAGTGTGCAGTGTATCCGAGGCAGCAGTGCGAGTAGCGTGCGGTGTACCGAGGCAGCAGTGCGAGTAGTGTGCGGTCTCTAAAATTCTTTTTCTGAGTAAAACAGAAGTTTTTGAATAATTTTAAATGTATGTACACAGATGTATATTGATGCATTTTTTTGTATTTTTTTTTTTTTGTAAAATAAAAAGTAAAGCACATGCACACACACACAACAGTTAAAGAAAGGGGTAAAATAAAAGTTTGACCCTCATCATCGTTTTAAAAATCTTTTATTTTTGTTTAAAAGTTTTTAAAACAAAATAGTCCCCAGCGGAGTCGCCAACTGAAATTATCCGGATCCGGCTCGCGCGCGGAGGCCCTGGCATCTCGCATTTTTGCTTTCGAAAGTTGCCCGGATCCGAGAGGCACAGCGATTGCGCCCCGGCATCTGGCATTCCATTTGCGTTGCTTTGTGTCAGTGGAGGTGTCTCTTTGTGTTTTTGCTTGTAGAGTCGCCACGCCGTTTTGATTAAGCCCAAAATATTGAGAAAAGTCATCAGTTTAAAAATAAATTGTTTTTGTGTGATGAGATTTTTAGTTCGGAGGTCAGGTTACTCCTCGGGAAGAGAATATTAGAATATTAGAGCTCACTCGAGTCGCCTCGTAAAAATGAGTCTTTCGGTACCCCTTCTTTCTTTAAATGTTGTGTGTGTGTGTATGTGTTTTTTAAAAATGCATGCTGTATCGGATGTCTACATTGTACACTACGTATTGAAATGTATTGAAATAGTAATGGAAGGAAGCCTTACCAATGTTGGTTCGTGTCTGTCTTCCGCTGGGAAATAATGTTTGAGGATGGAATAGTGTTCCGGGACGGACCGGGATTGCTTCGGGATGTGCCGGTTGTCTGCGGACAGAGCTTCGGTGTGCCTCGGGATTGTCAGGTGTGCACTCAGGCAGAGTTTCGGCATGCGTTGGGATCGTCGGTTGCGTTCGGGCAGAGGTTCGGCGTGCGTCGGGATCGTCGGTTGTGTTCGGGCAGAGTTCCGGCGTGCGTCGAAATCGTCGGTTTGGCTCGAAAAGGGCCGGGACACCTCGGGAAAGACCAGGCAAGGCTTTGGAGTACCACGAGGGGCCTCAGAATACCTCGAGAGTGCCTCGGGGCAGCGCGGGAGCGTCTCGGGAGCGCTCGGTAGGGCTTCAGAGCATCGCGAGGGAGCTCGAAAGGCCCCGGAAGGAACCGAAAGGGACCGGGAGTGCCTCGGAAGGACTTAGAGGGGCAGCTAGAGGGCTTAGGGAGAGAGGAGAAGGAGATGTGTGAAATGAGGGAGGGGGAGCCCTCTATTTATAGTGTGGGAAAAATTGCAAGAAGATCCGTACGGACCTTTATGCAAAACTAAAAATTTAGTTTTCCCAGATTTGAGGGAATAATGTAGACTTTAAGTGGATTTCGTAATTATGATGTCTGGTAGCAAAGAGTTATGTACGAACCTTTTAGCATGCAAAGAGGTCCGTACGGACCTTCTATGCTTTTCCAATTTTTGCATAATTCCCAAAAAGTTCTTTTGTGTTTTTTTGTCCCAGAAAGGCCCCCCTTTGGTTTGGTTGGTGGTTTTTTGGGTCTTTGAGGGTTTTTTTGAGGGTTCTTGATGGTTTTTGAGGGTTCCGAGTGTTCGAGACTGCGTTTGAGTGAGTCTGCGGTGTTTCCCGGGTGCTCAGAAGAGGGTGATCCAGATTGGGGTACTTACAAAAATTACCAGCATCAGTCTTATTGAAAAGCAGTGAGTGTTATTTAGAGTGCCAGGATTAATTTTTGTATGTGCCAGTGTTTTTTATAATATGTTCCAATGAGTGTTGTTTGGAGTGTCAATGATACTTTGTTGTTTGATATGCCAGTGAGTATTGTTTGAAGTGACAGTATTACTTATATGAAGTGCCAGTGAGTGTTATTTGTAGTGCAAACATTGCATCAATAAAAATGTTAAAAATGTTTCGTAGTGCCAGTCTTTGTTATTATATGTGCCAGTGTTAATTTTGAAATAAATGCAAGTGAGTCCACTGTTATTATATGTTTAATAATGTTCCAGCCTTGGTATTTTAAAGTGCTAGCATTAGATTTTCAAAGTGCCAGCATCTATGTTTGTAAGTGTCAGCATCAGTGCCATCATTAGTGTTTGAAAGTGCCAGCACCAGTCTTTCAAAAGTTCCGGTGTTAAATATTGCCAACATTGCATTAATAAAAATGTTAAAAATAACACTAATTCATTTATAAAAAACACAAATTCAATTACAAATCCTTAGATTTTCTAGTCCTATACTTCTTTCCGGCTTTTTTATCTTCTTTTCTTCTTCTTTCTTTTTCTTGTCTTCTTTCTTCTTCTTTTCTTCTTCAATCTTCTTCTTTCTATTTTTCTTGTTCCTTTATCTTCTCTTCTTCTTCTTCTTTCTTCTTCAAGGCTTCTCTTTTATCGCTTGTAAACAAATCCAATTGAAGCAATAAATTATGCCTATCACTGTTAATATCACAAAGAATTAAAGATGCTAGAATTTCAGCCCTAATACGCAGTTGTTTTGGTAGAAAAAACAATAGAGTAGAATCTTAACTATGTTTAGTGTGTGGATTGAATAATAAGGAGGGAACTATGGAATTCGATTATATGGAACAAGAAAATGAAAAACGAGACAATGACAACGCGATTTGTTAACGAGGAAAACCTTGGAGGTGATAACCTCTTTGGAAAAAACCCCGGGAGTTAGGTCTCCAACCTTAAAGGTTCCACTATAATGATCACAATTACAACTTCGGAAGATAATGGAGAGGATTACAAGAGTTTGTGTGTAAAGTGTGTGCGTATGAGCATGAGTGTCATTTTCCGTCTCCATTTCCCCTTAAATACAAGTAACTAAGAAAGAGTCAAATATGGTTCCTACAATCTCGGCATTGTGGTTTATCTTTTAAACGTCCGTGAGACCAAGTCGCCCTAGCCGTTTGAAGGTCATTGAACGTGCTTGAAGGTTGTTTCCGCATTCCTCTCTTAATTGCGAAAAATAAGAATAATAATATTAGGAAATATTGGACAAGTAAATATTTAAAACAATACTTACGGTGTAATGACATCTCGTTATGCGGGATCGGGCGAAGATGTCGTCATGTCAAAAAAATGCCCACAACAATTTGTCCCCAAAAACATTTGACTATGTAGGCAGGCGAAGAGGCAAAATGTTTTTCCTTTTGAATTAATGACCCAACTGTTACTCTGCACTTTGATGGGACGTTCTTGGGAGACGTGGCGATGAAATGAACGGTTGGGGAGAGAGTTAATTTTGAAAAGGGATTCTTTTTCCTTTTTATTAACCGCTTGAGAAAACTTATCTTCTCAAATCTTCTTTTCACCTCCTTTGGCCCATGGCGCCGGTGATCCCCAAGGTAAAATTCCTCCGTCTTTTACCTGCTTCATTTGTTTTATTTTTCTCTTGATTAACCGTTCATCTTCTAGCGGCTTCAAATGTGACGGTTAGGAATACGAGGCGAGTAAAGGAAGAGTTTTGATAACGCAATTTACGGATAATTATTTGTGATTATCCAATCCTCTACAAATTCTTTATCCAAATCATACGTCTCTTTCTATATTACGAGGAGAGAAATTTTCTTAAGCATACGGCTTCTATAATTACGACGCTCTCAAGTAAGTTGGGATCAACGTATCACTTGGCTATTTTATTGAATCCTGCTAACATATATTCTTATATGCGGTGACTTTCTCGGCTTGACGACAAGTGATATTGTGGCCAAATATAAAGGTAAAATGAAAGCGGAAGAGAACATACCGAGAGATAAACAAGATTACTCAGAAGAGAAAAAGGTTGGAACAAATCCCGGCGTAGAGAAACAAATTTGGAGTGAAGAAGTGTTGGAAAATCGGGTAAGATTTGCTTTTGAATCGTAGACACCTTGATCCTCTTTTATTTTTAGTAAAATACCTCCTCTTGTTGATGATAGATTGTCTCGATGGCCAAATTAATGTCCAAAGAAATCAGGACATTGAGGGAAAAGTGTGATACCTACGACATGAGTAAGGCTGAATATGAGAAGGATTTGAGGGAGGCTGCAAAGAAGCATAATAAGGGAAAGGGGATTGGAGATCGGGGACAAGAATGAAGAGATATTAAAATGGCGGTCCAGGCTTGCAAGCGTCGACATCGGTCATGAAAGGGAGATGGAAGCATTTCGGGATGACTTGGTGCATGAGACCGCAAAAGCGATCTTTGAAACTAGAATCCAAATGATTGAGGAATATCAAGCGGGAGAGCATGTGAATTGGAACCTGAGTGAAGAGAAGATGGCTTTGCGGCGGATTCACGAGGAAAAAGCAATCGATGATTTCAAGGATCTAGAAGCGGTGGTGAGGACACCGACACAGGGTGATTTCTAGGAGAAGTTATTCCGGAGCAATACCTCAGACAAATGCCACACGAAAAAGGTAAAATAAACTTGCTCTTGATGTTCTTTGGGGTGGAATCCCTTAAGACAATTTTTATTTTGGTTTGGTTTGTAATAGGTCCTTAAGGGCCAAAGACAATCTTTTTTAAGTGTTGGGTTGGTTCAACACTTTCGCACTTTTACTTTGGTGGTTTGGATACATTATGGTTATTTTAGTTTAGTTATGGTCTAATGGTTTTCAAGCACGTCAAGGCTTGTTTCTTTTTGGATAATTTTTCGTATGTTTTTCACATATGGTGACATGATAGTATGTCGAATAATAGGTATTTAGGATGACATGTAGATGTCATAAACCGTAGATACTTAGATGACACGTATATGCCATAAACCGTAGATACTTAGATGACACGAATATGCCATAACCATAAGAATAATGCTTAAGATCAATCATCTAGCGAGTGGGAATGGGTAAGCTATATGAGTTTACCCATATAGGCCCACCCCACACCTCAATTAGTGAGATAACTTGCGCTCCAGGCGAAGGTGTGGTAACCTAACTTCTTTAGAAAGAGGTAATTAACTCTTTAAACCTTAGAAGGGATTGTGTACCTTTACTTGAGAAGAGATGGCCGAGTCTCTAACGGAGGAGGAATCGTTGTTCTTTGCATGCTTTCGATATGTCCCCATGTAAATGTGTCAATACCTCATAAGATAGAAACACGTTAAAAACGGACGCCAACTAAGGTTGACGTCTCTCACAAAGCATGTTAGAGACATCTTATCATGTAAATAATTAAAAAGATACATAGGAGAAAAGAATTAAAATACGATTCATACCTGGAAAGATGAGTTCATGGGAAGTCATATTTAAATGTAATACCTTTTGAGATGAATGGCGTTCCAACTTCGGGGTATCATTTGGCCATCCAAGGTTGCAAGGCGATATGCTCCTTTTCCGGCTTGTGCATCTATCAAGTAGGGTCCCTCCCATTTTGGGGCGAGCTTGCTGCATTGGACTCCTTGGTATTTTGGAATGCCTTTCGTAGGACTAAGTCTCCTACTTGAAACCTTCGACCACTGACGTTTTTATTGTATGATCGGGCTACCCTTTCTTTGATATGCTTTGCCATGCGAACTTTGGCCATATCCACTTAGCTCGTCCACGGTATCAGGAATGTATCAAGATGTCTTTATTATTTTCGGATGTCGGCAAAATTTGTATCTTGCCGTAGGTACAAGGACTTCTGGCTGGAATAACGGATTCAGTTCCAAATACAAGTGAATAGGGGTTTGACCGGTAGCATTCTTAGATGTCGTCTGTCGGCCCATAGGACCATTGGTAATTCTTACGCCCAACGTCCTTTTACGGTTTAGTCTCTTTTTTAAGTTGCTGATTATTATTTTGTTGCTAGACTCTGCTGTCCATTGGCTTGAGGGTGAACAGGCGAAGACGTTACCATCTTAACACCCCAAGTGTCAAGAAATCTTGGGTCCTCTTCTTTGATGAGCGAGAGCCGTTGTCACAAATTATTTCGATGGAATTCCAAATCGGCTAAATATGTTCCTTTTGATAAAAGATATTACTTCTTTATCACGAACTTGCACATATGCCTCGGCCTCTACCCACTTAGAAAAGTAGTCTGTCATGGCCAAAAGAAATACTCGTCCCCACTGGTTGCTGCGGGAAGTTTTCCTACAATGTCCATTCCCCAAACCATAAACGGCCAAGGTGACGGGATAGGATGTAGCAATTCGGTGGTGGTGCGGGATGTCCCCATGTCGGCGACGGGAATCGCATTTCTTTGCGTAGTCGATGGCGTCTTTTCTCATTGTGGGCCGAAATAGCCCAACCTTAGAGCTTTAGTATGTAAACTTACGCCCCGGTATGATTTCCACAATCTCCTTCATGCGGCTCCTTGAGAACTGATGGGCTCTATACGCTTCCTAGACACCTTAAGTAGTGACTGCGAGATTTTCTAAACAAGAGATTATCAATAAGTACATATTTAGATACTCTTACCACTGAAGGCTCTCGCATTCTTCTCCTCAAGCGGGATCGTATCATCTAAGAGATACTTGATAATAGGGGCATCCCAAGAGGTTGATGCGGGGAGAGGAAGGTATGTCAACATCTAGGACGAACATCTCGAGATTGTCGATTCTTTGGGATGTCAACATGCACGATTGGGATATTGGTTTGTGAGAAGCTTTTGAAGGCCGAACCCAAATTTGCCAAAGCATCGGCTTGAGAATTTTCTTCTCGCGGGATTTGTTCCAAGGAAAATGTTTTGAATTTGGCCGAAATAATTTTTACAATTTCCAAATATGTCGTCATTTTAGCATTTTTCGCGACGTAGGACCCATTGTATTGATTAACAATTAGTAATGAATCCATGAACACCGGATATGCTTGACATCTAAGTCTTGGGCTGCTTTGTTAAACTGCGATAAGTGCCTCGTACTACGCTTCATTGTTGGTAGCCTTGAAGGCTGGCGATAGATTGTGGTATTATGTCCCCTTGTGGCGATTTTAGTACAACTCCAGAGACTGTACCTCTCATGTTGGAAGCACCGTCCGTGTAGAGAGTCCAAATTTTTAGAATGTCATCATCTTGAAGTCTCTTGTACTTCCAATTCCACCTCTTGTTGTAGGGTTGGTGAAATCAGCCACAAAATCTGCCGGGGCTTGAGATTTTATTGCGGTTCTAGGCTCGTACTTGATGTCGTATGTGCTTAAGCATGCAGACCATTTCGCCATTCGACGACATCTCTGGTTTTCTCATGACATTCTTAATAGGATAGTTAGTGCGTACAATAATAGTATGTGTTTCAAAATAGTGCCTTAATTTAACGAAAGCGGTTATCAAAGCTAAAATTAATTTTTGTAAATGAGAATACCTGGTCTCGGCATCTAAGAGTGTCTTACTTATATAGTAGATGGGTTGGCTTTGATTGCCATCTCGTTACATTATCAAGGCGCACTTACGGCGCCTTCGGATGCTTGCTAGGTAGATGTAAAGATGTTCTTCTATACGAGGTTTGGCCAATAAGGGAGGTGTCGACAAGTAAGTTTTGAGTTCTGAAAAGCTTTTCATGTTGGTCCTCCCATTGAAACTTTTTGTTCTTTCTTAAGATGTCGTAGAAAGGTTTGCATCGGTACTGAGGATTTTGAAATGAATCTAGTGAGTGCGGCAATTTTTCCTGTTAGTCTTTGGACGTCCTTGACAGATTGAGGTGATGACGAGAGTTGAGAATGGCGCGTATTTGTTACGGGGCGGCTTCAATGCCTCTTTTAGTGACCATATAGCCCAAAAACTTGCCGGCTTTCATTCCGAAGTTGCATTTAATTGGATTAAGTTTCATATTGAAACAATCCAAGATGTCAAAGGCTTGAGAGAGATTGCTAATGTGGTCCTCGGCCTTCTTAGACTTAACAACCATGTCGTCGATGTATACCTCCATTGTGTCCCCAATCTAATCCTTAAACATCTTGTTGACGAGCCTTTGATACGTTGCACACTGCATTTTTAGTCAAAAGGCATGGCAATATAACAATAAATACGAGGGGTTATGAAGGCGGTGTCTTCTTGGTCGAGATGGTTCCATGCGAATTTGTTGAAATCCACGAGGACGCGTCCATGAATGTGAGGAGTTCGTGACCTGAGGTGGCATCAACTAATGAATCTATGTGCGGCAAAGGGAAAGGATCTTTTGGGCGAGGCCTTATTTAAGTCGGTGAAGTCGACGCAAACTCGCCATTTCCCGTTTCTCTTCTCTACCACAACCACATTTGCCAACCATCTTAGATAATCGACCTCTCGTATCATGTTGGCTTTGAGTAAGCGCTCTACCTCCTCCTTGATGATCGATTTCGGTTTTACGCAAACTTTCTACGTTTACGGTGCCTTGGTTTGAAGTTTGGGATCTATGTTAAGTTTGTGAGTGATGACATCTTTGCTAATGCCGGTCATGTCATCATGTTTCCAAGCGAAACTTTTATTACGCTTCTTAATAGGTTCACAAGCTTCTCCTCTATATCGACGATATGTCGGTGCCAATAAGTACTTTGATGTCTGGGTTGGAAGGATCTAACAATACTTCTTTCACATCATCCTCCTTAGCTTCCAGGACTTCACGTACTTTCTTCGGTAATTGCTATGCTTGTTTTGGAGATGTAGACGCCTTCATTGAAGTTTTGTAACATTCCTTGGCCACCTGTTGATCACTTTGTAAATCTTAGCGACACCCCAAGGTGTTGGAAACTTCACACATTGATGGTAAGTGGAGGGTACGGCCTTCATTCCATGAATCCACGGTCTTCCAAGAATTACATTGTAAGATGTTGCGCAATCAATTACACAAAACCGTTCCACGGTGTTGAGGCCCTTTGAGTATATTGGAAGCTTTATCTCCCCACTTGTTTCTTTGACTTCGCCACTTGAAGCCTACCGGCAGAAGATTTTTTGACAATCTCAGATTAGGGATGTTCATTTCTTTAAGGGTACCCAACATAATAAGATTGACGGAGCTGCCCCATCTACCGAGAATACGTCGTATGGTACGGTTGGCGATCTGCAAGGAAATGACCGAGGCCGTCATGATGGGGTTCCGGCAAGTTATCACGATCACTTTCATCAAAGACAATTGGAGTGCAGGCAAGGTATCGACATCACAGGGGCTGTCTCTGCGGCTTTTCATCTTTTGACTCCTTAGCATGTCGTTTTGCGGCGAGAATAGGATGTTCCACATATTCCCGAGCCTCCACTAATGAAGTTGATCACCTTTGTTGATCTTTGGGGAGAAAGCGGTCTTTCGGCTTCATGAGGAGCTTACGTACTTTCGGCTTTCTTCTTTACGGATCCCCCGGCTCCTTAAGATGTCCTTTCGAGAGCAAGTAAGCGATCTCCTTTCTTAACGCGATGCGAGTCTTGATAACATGCCCAAAGTCTTCATGGTAAGCACACCATTTTGATTTGTCACGCCATCACTGTGGTTTTGTCCGTTTTCTTTGGCCATCGGCTTTGTCTCCCGGAGTTGCCCATTGCGCAAAGTACACTGAAATATCAACGAGAAAAACAATAATCGAAATGTTAGGCACATTATCATTATCTTCATCCTCACCGTCTATTGAATTAATTTTGCTAGTGTCAATTCTCGGATAAGGATTGGGACGGTTGTTTGCGATGTGACGATTCGGTCTTTCTATCGGGATGGTCATATGTCGGCGTCTTGGATGATGACTTTGATCTTCGCGGCTCATCTTCCTCCGGATCTTATGAATCTCAATGCCCTCCTCGACTTCCTCCGGCCGCTTACAAGGAGTCATTACCAAATCTTAGTATACTGCGAATCTTTCTTGAACCCCATTTTGAATGCTTACGTGGTTGTCGACATGTCAAGATTGGGAATTTCAGGCACCTCTTTATTGAACCGGTGGACGTAATCCTTTAGGGTTTCATTAGGCTGGCGAGTTACATTGTAAAGGTCACTTGTCAACCTTTCAAATTGTCATTGCATGAGAATTGGTTATAGAACATGTTGATGAGCGGGCGTATGAACCAATTGAACCTAGGGGTTGCCTAATCAACCATTTGAGAGCTGGTCCGGATAAGGTGGATCCAAATCCCCTGCATAAGCAAGCCTCCCGGAATTGAAGTGGAATATGGATTATGTCCATCTTTTCTTGATAGTGTGCCACGTGCTCCTGCGGGTCCGTGGTGCCGTCGTACAACTTCATAGATGGTACATTGAAGCGCTTCGGTATGTCGACATTTGCAATTCTTTGGGACAAGCCGAGGCGATTGTAGCGATTTTGCGTTCTTGGTTGAATTGGAGGAGTCACACCGTACGTTCATTACTAATTCTCACGAGATCCTGCATCTGTTTAGCTAGTGGGTTTTCTGCAAAAGGGTCGGCCATAGGAATACGATTGAAATTATTATTATTGAAAAGATTATTAAGCAAACCAGAGTTGTCAGTAGTAGTCGTGACGACGGTCTTTGTCTATAAATGGGATGAATGGAGTGAATCTGAGAAGATGGTGTCAAAGGGGTGTCCCGGGCAAAGATGTTGACATCATGAAAGATGTCATCGGAGGAGGATTGCCCATTGGAATGAATTCATTACGAAATGTAGATCCTCACGGAGTTGTCAAAGTTGAGAACCCTTGCGCGCAGTGGTGATATGTTTTCAAGCCGAGATGCTATGAGTTGTTGGTCTTTACGCATCTTAATCATGGAATTGGTCAACACCTTCGAATTGTTATCTTCTTTGGTCCAACCTTTGATTCAACCTGGTTAGGATACTCAGGATGTCGGCATCTGCATTGGAAGAGGTCGCCCCCTTTTGTGGAGTCTTCGTAGGTTGAGTTGGGCGAGATCCGGTGCGAGGAGGCGGTGGTAACAAGCTGGTTCTACCTCCGATATGGGAACAACGGTGGGACCTTTGCCGGCGGTGGACACATTGGTGGGTGCGAACATAGTGAATTCGATTAGGAAATGTTTCAAATAACCGATAAACCACGAGGCCCCTCGGTGGGCGCCAAATTGTTTTGGTAGAAAAAACAATAGAGTAGAATCTTAACTATGTTTAGTGTGTGGATTGAATAATAAGGAGGGAACTATGGAATTCGATTATATGGAACAAGAAAATGAAAAACGAGACAATGACAACGCGATTTGTTAACGAGGAAAACCTTGGAGGTGATAACCTCTTTGGAAAAAACCCCGGGAGTTAGGTCTCCAACCTTAAAGGTTCCACTATAATGATCACAATTACAACTTCGGAAGATAATGGAGAGGATTACAAGAGTTTGTGTGTAAAGTGTGTGCGTATGAGCATGAGTGTCATTTTCCGTCTCCATTTCCCCTTAAATACAAGTAACTAAGAAAGAGTCAAATATGGTTCCTACAATCTCGGCATTGTGGTTTATCTTTTCAACCTCCGTGAGACCAAGTCGCCACTAGCCGTTTGAAGGTGTTGAACGTGCTTGAAGGTTGTTTCCGCATTCCTCTCTTAATTACTGAAAAATAAGAATAATAATATTAGGAAATATTGGACAAGTAAATATTTAAAACAATACTTACAGTGTAATGACATCTCGTTATGCAGGATCAACTGAAGATGTCGTCATGTCAAAAAATGCCCACAACAGCAGTCTTGATGAGTGATCACATAACTCAGGACATGGGTAAATTGATCCATTAAATTGACTCATTGCAGCCATTACGTATACTGCACAATCTGAATTACCACAATTTTCTTTCAAAACCCATTCAAATGGCATATACTCATACTCAAACTTTGAAACTTCTGAAGCACTTGGATGATTTATATGATTTAAGAAGTGTCTGAACGGTGCTTGCTGCAAATAAAAAAAATAACAAAATTAATATGGATGTTTTGGTAACATAAAAAAAAGCCAAAACAAAAAAAAATCATTAAAAAAATATTACCATGCTATAAGCAAGTTTTGGAATGTTCTCCGTCTTTCAATCATTCATTGGCAAGTTGTCAAGATACTGAAATTTTTTACTCTCAGTATTGACAACATAAAGTGAGTAATGGCCACTTCTGCTATCACCTTTGTGTAAGGGCAAGAAAAATTGCAAGAAAATAACAGTGCCAGTGAGTGAATGATCTACAACCAGTTCATGTGTTTCTAAATGCCAGTAGTTTTGTTTCTAATTGCCAGTGTTAGTTATTTATAGTCCCAGTGTTTGTCTCTTATAGTGTCAGAATCAGTGTTTCAAAGTGCCAGCATAATATTTTCAAAAGTGCCAGTATCAGTCTTTAAAAGTCTCAGCATCAGTGTACCAGTATGTGTCTTTATAAAATGACAATGAATGCATATCAATTTTACTTCACTCAAATAAATTCCATTAGAATTGACATTGTACTCAATCCAATGTGTCAAACAGTCTGTAATTTCTTCACAAGCTTTTAACACAACATCTTTCTGATTCTTATGTGTACGTTGTATCCAAGCAGCTTGTATAACACATTAATAAAATCATTAAATGCACACAAATATAATTTAACTAACAAACAACTATAGATAAAGAACTCACACAATGACTTAGCCCAAAAAAAACTTCCTCATTCTACCAGACTTTCGTTCCTCGTTATTGAGAAGCAAAGCCTAACACTCAACGGTATTTGAAGTTATTTGCCTTTCTTCATCCAAGCTCAAAATATCTTCAAGTAATAAGCTATGCACCATCGTATACATAGGATGTCACTCGCTATAAAAGAAAAATAAATTAGTAAATGCTTTTACGTATTAGTGTATAGATTTATAAAAGTTGCCAGTATTTGTGTATTGATAAATTTATAGCTTACCCCTTAAGAGTTCTTGAAAAGTATGTAGACATGCATTGGTCAACAACCTCCTTTCTCAGCTTCAACATCAGACGAAAAACATCAGGGTTGCTAATCATAAATCGAGAACAGTATACAACTTTCACGTCCGCGGCTCCACAATTGATTGAGCACCTTACGTTCAACATCTCGTAACAACTCCTAAAAATATTCTTCAACAAATTTTTAACATCTATCTCAATCTGTTCGACATCATCTTCTTCACCTTCATCTATCTCATTTAATTCATGTTCCTTCTGAACTGTTTCTTCTCTTCTTTCCTCACCCGATTGCTGAGATAAAAGGTCAAATGATGGAATTGAACCTTTTTTTTTTTTACCATATCAGTCTTTGTTTTCTTCAAAGGTATGAAACAATATTATCAATCTCCGAAAAATCTTTGTCATTAAAAATATCTTCTTCTACTTTCTCCCCCTCCCCTTGTTGTCTTTCTCTTTCCCCTTCTCATTTACTGCATTGTTTCCCCGATCCTTCTTGATAAGTTTCATTCTTTCAATATGTGCATAGACAACATTATCAAGGTCCTTCCTAAATATATCCCATGATTCTTTAGCAGCCTACATCAATGAAAAATAGTAAGAAAGATTTCAATTGTGCCAGTATAAGCATATTATTGGTGCCAGTTTCAGATTGCAATTGTGCCAGTGCAGCCAAATGATTATGCCAGTGTCAGTATTTTAAGTGCCAGTTCAAGTAATCTATAGTGACAATATACGTAATTCAAATTACCGGTGTAAGAATTTCAAATTAAAAGTACTTACATCGCTTGATTATGCATTTCTGTCATTTTCACCACTTTCAATCAACAATGGAGTAATAACTTCATGAAAATCACCGGGTACTTCGTCAACAAAATCGTCTCCTAAGGTACTTATAGGATAAACATCTTTCCTGAAAAAATCAACTTTCCCCAACCAAGTTTAGATTCAGAATCAATCCTCGGTTTCAATTTTTTTGCAGTCCAATGCTGAATCAAAGGGCGAACGATTGATTCTTTCAACCCTTGAATTGGAAATCTCTGAAGGTAAGCAATCACCAACACCACTACACATCCACTACAGTTCTTGGAATTCTTATAAGGTAGCTTAAACCTCGTAACACCATCACATAATTTATCCAGAACATACTGACACCAATCAAACTTCCTTATTTGTGAAACGTCTTCTACAAGGCTTAACAATGATATGTCAATTGTTTTTGTAACTACCGGAGCAAGAAAAATTCCAACAACAAATAGAAGAAACAATATTTTAAACTCATCCCCACCTTGATGTAACTCGGATATGCGTTCCACAAGTTTATAAGCAGGAAGACCATCTTTAGTATGGCCAAATTCTTGAAAATACCGCTTTCACAATTCCAAATTTTCATTCGATGATCGATTCACCTTCTCATTTGCAACATTCCTAGGGAGACAAAATATATCAAAAACATCTAATGTTGTAATCACATATTTTTTTGATGAATCAATTTGTTGAATCCTTGATATTGGTTCAAATCTCTCAACAAGAAATTGAACAAGCCTAAGCGGCAATACATTAACCTCAAGACTTAATAAAGATCCAAAACCAATTGCCCTAATATCTCTCTGCTGATTTGGAGTTAAACAGAGCTCAACAAGTCTTTTAGGTGTACATGAATGCTCAAATCTATCACCCCCTGTAGGTTTCTTACTTATGGTATCAACATCATCATCATCCCTATCCCTTTTACGCTTTGATGCACCTAAAAATACATATCAAAAAACCTTACATCAGTATTTTAAAGTCCCAACAAACGTGTTTTCAGATGTCAGCATCAGTGTTAAAAAAGTGCCAGCTTTAGTGTTTAAAAGTGCCAGCATCATTGTTTGAAAGTGCCGGTGTTAGAATTTTCAAAATGACAGTATCAGTATTTCAAAAGTGCCAGTATTATGGTTTCAAAAGTGCCAGTAACAGTGTTACAAAGTGCCAGCATCAATGTTACAACGTGCCAGCTTCAATATTACAAATGCCAGCATCAGTTTTATAAAGGGCCAGCTTTAGTGTTTGAAAGTGCCAGCATCATTGTTTGAAAGTGCCAGCATCATTGTTTGAAAGTAACAATGTTAGAGTTTTCAAAATGCGAGTATTAGTGTTACTAAAGTTCCAGTGTTAGGGTTTCAAAATGCCAACATCACGAATATAATGTGCCAGTTTATTAATCCATAACAATATGTGGATATCGAAGAAAACTACGACTGAAAACATGTCGGAAAAGAAGTAAAATCAAGTATCATACCTTCATTCCGATGCTTACTCCTGATTTCTTTGGTTTGGTAAGTCATAATGTCGGAGAAGAAGTAAAAATACGACTGAAAAAAGCTCGGAGAAGATTTAAATCGGTAGAAATTAATGATCGCAAATGACAAAAATGTTCAAAATCGGTGAAAATTGATGAAAAATTATGAAAAATGTTCGGATTCCTTGAACAACAAGTACAAAAAATCAAATTGAAGAACGCAAGTGACGAAAGGAAATTGAACCAGACCGAAAAAGTGTGTGTTAGCGTCTGTTAAATGAACCGCGGCTCAAAAACACGTTTTTTCTTAAGTTTGTAAAAAACGCGTTTTTTACAAGATTTTTGCATATGTACCACATATAAATTAACGGTTATATATAAATAGGCTAGGACCCTAGAACCCCTCCAGGGAGATTCAATCTCATTTTAAGAAATAACCTTTTACTAATTCCTCACATACCCCTCGCTGTCAAAAGACAAATATACCCTTATTATTTTGTACAGTGATGCGTCATTCGTTCATGGCCTGAATCCAATTTCAAAATAGAAAAATACATTTTAGTCACTGGAAATTTTAAAATTATATATTGTTCACTTGACTTTCTGACATTTCATATCAGTCATTTGACTCAAAATAGTTTAAGCCTGATCACTTCAGTCTCAAAAACTACAAATAAATCACTGAATTTTTCAAATCATCACAACAGTCTTTAGCCTTTCCAAAAACACTTCAATTTTTTTATATTTTTACATTATAAGACTACTTTGACTTATAAGATAAATTTTTCAACCAAAAAAATCAAAAATTTCAATAATAACAACGAATTGCTTTCATAATTTACACATTTACAACTCTTATAAGTTAATTATAAGACTACTTTGTCTCTTATAATTGACTTATAGACAAAATTTTCAACAAAAAAAAATCAAAAATTTCAATAATAACAACGAATTGCTCTTATAATTTACACATTTACAACTCTTATAAGTTAATTATAAGACTACTTTGTCTCTTATAATTGACTTATATGACAAATTTTTCAACAAAAAAAATCAAAAATTTCAATTATAACAACGAATTGCTCTCATAATTTATACATTTACAACTCTTATAAGTTAATTATAAGACTATTTTGTCTTTTATAATTGACTTATAAGCAATTTTTTCAACAAAAAAAATCAAAATTTTTAATAATAACAACGAATTACTCTCATAATAACAAGGAATTACTCTTATAATTGACTTATAAGACAATTAACTTATAAGACTACTTTAAAAAGTCTTATAAGTAACATATAAGACTTTTTAAAAAGTCTTATAAGTTAGTTATAAGACCTATTTGAACATTGGGAACTGTGTTGTAAAAAAATCTTATAAGTAGTAACTTATAAGACTTTTTTTAATAAGTCTTTTTACTTATAAGACTTATTAAAAAAGTCTTATAAGTTACTTATAAGACTTATTAATAAGTCTTATATGTAACATATAAGACTTTTTAAAAAGGTCTTTATATAAGTTACGTATAAAACTTTTTAAAAAGTCTTATAAATAATTTATTTATAAGACTTTTTTTGTACGCAACATATAAGACCTGCTTTGAACAAAATATAACATAATTTTCATAGAATTAGCGTTGTACATCAAAAACCAATCTATAAGAACTAATATGATTACAAATTCGAAATCCAAGCTCTGATTGATAAAAAATGACGATTGTGTAGATTTGATCTCTGTTTGCCGTGAAATATTTAATGGTTATGTTCATTATGCTTGGGCGAGTGTTCCTACATATCCCAGGTTCAAGTTAATACTTCTGTGAGCTTTCATTTGTTACACAATCCCTCCGTCCCATAGTAAATGTCACGGTTGACTTGTCTACATTATAAGGAATGTGCTTTACTTATTTGTGCACTGCTTGTACAATGGTAATGTGACCTTTATTTTGGGACGAACTAAAAATGAAAGTGCAACATTTATTATGGGACAGAGTGAGTAATTATTTTCATGTTGTGTATGGTTCTAGCCAAACATTATGTGTTATATTGAACACACTAGAATATTTCATAGTTAAAGTGGGGGATCAAATTTGGATTGCTCATATCTCGATTCAACTCATGTTGAGTTCTACTTGGGCTACAACATGATTGTTGCGATCTAGTGTAAACATTCCAAAACGAGATAAGTTCAAGTAAGCCTGGTCATGACAGAATATCGTCAATTTATGTATACATGGGTATATTTTGGCACAGGTTTGAGTAAGGCCGTAGCCAGGCTCTTCGTAGCTTGTTGTGAAGTAATTGAGTCCATCTCGACCGAGATAACTTAGGTTGAGCTCAGCTTGAGCTAGACTAACTACAAAAGAACCGAGCATGAACTTTCAGAACTTGGTCTGCTGGGCTTAGCTTGTTTACTTTTCTAAAACTCACCATTACGATGCCTCATTATTGCATCATTGATTTATTTTTCTTTAGCTTAAAAGAAATTAATATTATTGCAAGAAAATGACTGGCTATTCTATGGCTTGTAGATATAATCGCCGAAAAAGCATATCTACTCGCCGGAGACATCAAATATGTCGAAGAAAGAGCCAGAGACCTCAAATCTGGTGAGATTGGTTAGGTAGGGGCGTCGGAGATTGAGCTCGAAGATGACGCCATAGAAGACGCTAGACTTTGCAGATCTCACCGGAGTTGTAGAGAATGACGGAGAGAGAGATCGTCGGCGAAATGGTTTGTGTATGTCAGTGTGTTTCAAGAAGGTCGGAGCAGGGAAATAGATGGCCGGAGAAGAACTATTTCCGGTACTGGAGAGAGAAAGAGATGGCTGGAGAAGGAGAAGGAGTAGCAGGACTCGAAGGTGAAAGGGGAAAGGAGTTAGAGAGAGAGAAAGAGAGAGAATGTGTGTGTGTGTGAATGAGGGGAGAGGAAAGGAGGTTAGTATTTTGTTGGGGGCGAACTGGTCAACTGCAGGTGAAGGGTGTATGTGAAATTATAATCTTAAGAGAACTCCTTATTTGAGATTTACAAAAATATTTTCTTTAAATGGAATAAAATATGAACTAGGGGTCCTAGGGGAATTTTTCCATATAAATATATAAATATTGTATCATGTTGATATCAATTTTAAATACTTATAACCATCAAATCTTACAATTGGCTAAATACTATGCGACTGACCAAATAAGAACGTAAATCTAGGGAGAAACGCATTTCTCCATAAGTTATGGAGAAACGGGTTACGGGTATCCAGAACCTTTTGAAAGGATATCCAGAAACTTTTTGTATTGGCCATGACCTTGTCACATGGTTACTTCTGGATATCAGTCTCAAAGGTTCTGGATATCCAGAACCCTTTGAAAGGATATCCAGAAGCTTATGAAAGTGATATCCAGAAACCTTCAAAATGATATCCAGAAACTTTCAAAATGTTTCTGGATATTCATTTGATGGTTTCTGGATATACATTTGATGGTTTCTGGATATCCAGAAACCTTTAATAAGCAATTTCTGGTCTTGGTCTTGGATTTGGCTTCAAATCTATTTTTTCTGGATATCCGCCCAAAGGCTTCTGGATATCCGTTCCAAAGCTTCTGGATATCCAGAACCCTTTGAGACTGATATCCAGAAATTTTCTTCTGGTTATCAAACGTATAGCTTCTGGCTATTAAAAACGCGTTTCTCCATAGTTATGGAGAAACGCGTTTCTCAGCAGACCTACTCAAATAAGAATGAGTATGGAATCTGCAGAAGGAAGTGTTAATGAATTATATATTTCCTAATTATTTTGTATATATAGTTTTCACATTCTTTAGTTTCCTAATTGTATTTAGTTTCTTAATTGTCTAAAGTAAAATATGGTTAGGATTCTCTTGCTTAATCTTCAAGCAACTTTTGTATATATATACCCTATTATGAATACAATTAAAACAAGGCTTTCAAGCACCAAAGTGTTGTCCTCTATTTTCTTACATGGTATCAGAGCAGAGATCCTAGATCTCCTTACCCTACCCATCCCTCCCCTACTCGGCCTAAACCACCTAATCGAGGACCTACGCCACAATCAATGACTTTCTCTTTCGAATTCTCTCTTATACCCAACAACCCTCGCCCCAACCCCTCAAATCGCCAACCAACCCACTCTCTCTATGCCGCCACTACCTCATCTCCTACTCCTTATTACAATTGGCTCCTTGACAGCGGCGCCACACATCATGCCACCAATGACCTCAACAATCTCTCTCGCCATTATCCCTATGATGGCACTGATGAACTCTTCATTGCCGATGGATCCGGCCTACCCATCTCAAACATTGATTCTACTACTCTCCTTACTCCTTCCTGTAGACACCCCATTCTGAACCTATAATTAATGATTACACTACTCTTCGTCTCTCTTTTGTGTTTTGATGAAAGCATATTAGTTTCGTCATATTTCGTTAAGTTTCTAACCAACCTTGTTAGTTTTGGACCTAACTGACTAACGGAATAACTGAAGAGGACAAAATAGTCAAATGACTAGTTGTCCCATGCGGAACAAGCGTGTCTCGCGCGAGACAATCCCTCTGCAGGATGTGCAGAATCACTCTCCTTCTCCGTTTCAACCTCTTTCTTGATAAAACCTTATCAATCCGGTCATTCAATAGAATTTGGGTTCTGGAACCTTCCCAGGGTATTTTACCTCTCCACCTTTACCTCTTAAACCCCTATAAATACCTGATGGCTTTCAGTATTTCAGAGGTTCCCGATCCACGATCGAAAACACACAACACACACCATTTGCTGGTTTCTCTCCCCGAAAGATTCCTTCAAATCACTCACAAACAACTCCTAAATTCGTCATTCAACCACGTTGATTGACGAACATCAAGGCTCAAGCCTAAAATCAAGGCGAAGCTCTGTCCAATTCATTTCTCGATCGTGAAGACACCTTAGAACCACGTTCTAAACCAATTACTCCCTAAACACAAGGTAAACTCCTATATTTTTACTCTTCTTCTTCTCAATCTCTCTATTGGCTTTTAGAGTGGTGTAATCCCATAAAAAGGATTAGCCTAGAGTCCCTTCAATTCATGGAGGCGATCTCGAAGCGTACAATCCGACATTTCTAATTAAGAAATTAATTAGGGTTTGCTTATTCTTCTTTAAAGATTGATAATACTCAATTGGCAAGACCGATCTTCGGATTGGGTGGGATGGGTGCTCCTCGACCTTCCCATTCCATAACTTAACCCCCGAACCCTCAAATCTCTTTTAAATTGAAAATGTTTTTCTTATTGTTTTCCTAAATAAATGATAAGTGGCGACTCTGTTATTCAAAAAATATCAACGCTACAGTTTTGGCGACTCTGCTGGGGAAATTAATTAAGAGGGTTAGACTTGCGCACAATTGAGTATTATCAATCTTTTTATTTTTCTGCAAAAATTTGATTTTTCTGGATTTTTCGGACTTTTCTGTACTCTTTTCGTCAAAAAAAAAATTACCGTCCGAATGCTTGTCCAGCGCGGGACAAGCTTGTCCCGCGCGAGACATTGTTCCAAACAGAAAGCTTAGCCGCCAAACAGGGAACTTTTGCTTGGTTTTGGTTGACTTTTTAATAAAAGTTGACTTCTCAAAAAAATATATATACCTTGGCTGACTTTTCTTTAAAGTTTGAAAAAAAAATCAAAAACTTACAGAAAAGTTTTAAAAATTCAGAAAAGTCAAAATAAATTATTATTTCAATTATCTTGTATTAACCTTATTTTGCAGGGTAGAATAATTAATTTATACTTGAACTATATACTTGCGTGAGATTGATTTATTTTAATTTTTACTGATCATTGGTTGACTCGGGCTTTGTAATTAATTAATTTTATTCTCTTTCTATATCTCTTTAAGTGGAACTACGACGGCCTGAGTCTTCCTAAATTGGGAGAAACGTAGGCAACCACTTGGTGCGGCCACTATCAGTTTTTCTTTTAGTTTAAAAAAAAACTTTCTATTTTTCTCTATCACCTAGATTGACTCTCACACACGCGCTCACATATTATAACTGTCATTGCACTACATACCTTGATTAAACTCGAGACCCACACTAAGGACGGATGACGGTAACCATCTAGTCGCCGGTCTCTCCGAAGTTGAATCATCCCACTCCGCGTATTCAATCCACCTAGATTGTCATATCGCGGGGAGCCTAGCCTTCCAGCCCTGCATCGCCACATATCATGTAGATTGATTTTTTAAGACACTCCGTGACCAGTCTGTTTGATCTTGGAGTCCTTGTAATCCCTTATCAAGATCGTTTTGTGCAATAAACCATGAAAAAGAAATCAATAAATTGTCGCTCGTATTTGTCCCTTCGGAAACGTCCCTTTGGTTGTCCCTTCGGATTTGCCCCTAAAAAGAGAAAAAATTCTCATCAAAATTATTGCACAAAACTTGATGTTACTTGGGATGACTTCGACCCCTCGGTCCTTATGTTTGGTTTTCGAATGTTAGAAACCCCCAAAATGGATTTTCCGTCCGACCAAAATTAGGTTTAAAATCAGAAAAAATTGTGACTTCCGTGGTGTTGTCTCGCGCGAGACTACTTGTCCCGTGCAAGACAAGTGTTCGATCTTTTCGTGTTTTGGGCCAAAACCTTCAAGCCTTCATTCACCCTATTCAGCCGACTTGTTGGGACTCGATCATGGTTTAACACGGTTGCTACACGTCTAGGTTCTTTATCAAAAGCTCGACACGATGTCTGCTTCTCCTTCTATCACCAAGGCCGAAATCAAGGAAGTTAAGGCCGAACTCATCGAAGCCATGCCTAGGTTGGATGAGCAAAGTAAGAAAATTGATGAGCAAAATGCCAAAATAACCGCCCTCATGCGAGAGCTCCATGAGATGAAAGTCAAGAAAGAAAGAAAACAAAAGCAGAAAGAGGAATCCTCCTCCAATGAAGAGGAATCCTACACCAAAAAGAATAAGAAACCCAAGAAGTCAAGCAAGAAAAAGGAAGATCCGATTCCTCCTCTTCCTCATCCTCCTCCGATGATGAGGAACATACCTCCAAGGGTGCTAAAACCAAGAAAGAAGGCAGTGGTGAAACTACTAAACTTGGTGACCATGTTACTAAGAACTACCTTGAGAAGAAACTTGCAACCCTTGACACTTCAAAGGGATCATTCGTCCCATTTGATCGCGATGCTCTTCAACAATCCATCACCAAGTTCCCTCGCAAGTACAAGACACCCGATATTGCCAAGTTGAATGGTACTACTTGTCCTCGAGCTCATGTTGAGACCTATACTTGGGCTATGCTTTCAATGGGCGTTGATAACACAATCTTGGCCCAATACTTTCCTCAAACTTTGGAGGGTGCTGCAAGGGATTGGTACATGTCTCTTCCTATGACTACAAGGCTTGATTGGTCGTCTGCATATTTAGTCTTCCAAAGGCAGTTTGAAGACAACTCCACTTACCGCCCTACTAGGAGGGATCTTGAACAAACCAAGCAACATGCAAATGAGTCCTTTGCTGAATTTGCTAGAAGATGGAGACTCAAACTTACCGAAATTGTCGAAAGACCTACTCTCAAAGAGCAAATCCACATCTTCCTCCAATGCCTCCGTGATGAATTTCAAGAGAAGCTCGCCGGTAATTACTTTCCTAGCTTCAATGAACTCCATGAGTCCGGGATTAGGATTGATGACTTCCTAAAAAGTAAAAAGAAGGAAAGCACTTTCCGCTTCAACAAAACCACCACAAGTAAGGATGCTTCTGTCAACGCTATTGCATTCAACCGCCCCAACATCGGCAAGTATTCTGTTGTTCCTCCTCCTGAAAAGAAAAAGAGACACTATGACAAAATTGAAGGAATCACTCAAGAAGAACTCTTCAATGTGCTTGTCAAGAATGAAAAGATCAAACCAAGGGAAGGTGGTCCTCCAAAGGATATGGGTCCTAATCATGCTCATCACTTATTATGCAAGTATCACAACTTTACCGGCCACGACACCAACTCTTGCCACCACTTGAAGGACATCATCCAAGACCTCTTTGACAATGGAGAGTTGGAACGTCCCAACGTCATCACCAATCCTCTTTCTCGCAATCCATGAA
The DNA here is from genome assembly GCA_022495995.1 of Adenophora triphylla var. japonica. NCBI lineage: Eukaryota > Viridiplantae > Streptophyta > Magnoliopsida > Asterales > Campanulaceae > Adenophora > Adenophora triphylla. The sequence goes on along the minus strand of JAFEMH010008173.1, from coordinate 30,240 downwards.
GAAGATGAAGCTCCAAGAAGAAATCTACATTTACCACTTTGGGGCTACAACTATCCTCTCCCTTTCTCCTTTGATAGAAGTAGATTAGGTTTTAAATTTCCAAGTATGAACTCGAAGAGTTGTTCTGTCTTTCTAGTACTTCTCACCTCCTCTAGTTTGTGTCATCTAAACTATCGAGTCTGTTTCAATTTCTCCGATTAATCAAAGTAATTTTCTTTTCCTAAACACTTTCTCTAAGGTTGTTCTACCTCCTAAATATCATTTAATTCATACAAAATAATGGACCCTCTATTCCCTAAATAATCGCAAAAAATAGAGACTTCTAAGCAAGTTTAAGAAGAAAGTTATCCTTAGAAGGCTTAAGGGCTAAACATGACCCCTACTGAAAGTCAAAGGTCAACAAACGAAGAAAGGCAAAGGATCTACTGTCAACCTTCATTCCAAGAAGAGTGGGGCTACTCAATTCAAAGCTTTGAGAGTACAAAAAAAAAAGAGAAACTCTCAAGCTTTTATCACCCCCACAATAAAGGTGAAAATTCAAATGCATGAAGGACTCTCCCACAAAGAAGAGGAGTCAAGTGATACCAACAAAAGAAATGAAGATTACTCAACATCCTCTTGCAACAAATGAAGAAGACTTTCAGTATCAAAAAAAATGTTTACCCTTAAGTCATACCAATGATTGGCTTTCTTCTCAAACTTATTTAGAAATTTCTAGATGATGCATGGTTCATTAAAAGGTATAATAACTTTTCTAGATCCTTGAGCCAAGTAGCGTTTCTTGTCGAGTCTATGGGCTTCATGTTAGCCACTCTTATACACACTCTTGAAATCCAAGTATCAAAACTAGGGCTTCCTAACCTCTCCTCCTCCAGTCAATCTCTGCTTCAACTCTTCAAAATAATTAAATTTGCATTAGGAGCTTTCCTCTTTGCTTCTCACTCTCATAATTAGAGAATACACTTCTCCAAAGAGTCAATGCTTAGATCACCTTCCAAAGAATAGAGTCCGTCTCTCCTCAACTAACTTGAGATCTCATCTCTCTCTCCTCAATAAGATTCTCTCCTCTGAGTTCTCTTCGAGTTAACATACTATTTTCAAAAAAAGAAAAAGAAAAAAAAGACGCAAAAGAGATGCCTGCTAGATTCAAAACCCGAAAGGGTGGTCTAGGCAAAAACCATGGTGCGTCACTAAGAAAAAAAATCAAGGAGAAACGGAGAGTATTCCTCAGCCTTCTTCATCGAATATCATTCGATCTTCTTCAAAGCAAATCAACAAGGAGATCCTTCTTCGATCATCTTCAAGTCAAGAGAGCAGACTCACAAGCCTGTTCACAAAGTCATCTACCACTTGCAAGCAACTTGGGGCTTGAGACAGCAAAGGGCCTTGGACATAAAGCCATTACAACAGTCGACAGATTCATAGTCGTTTTCCTCCTAGAGACAAGACTCAAGGGAGAACTAAAAATGAAGATTCGCAACAGGCCTAGATGTGTTCACACAAGGTTACTCATTGAAATTCAGCCTCGCTGACTAGCAACAAATTCTGCATAAACCTGACTTGGTCCCAACTTATCAAACACAAGTTCACTCATACAGTTCACCCATCTCAAATATCAATCCATACAAATGTCCCTACATATTCATATACCATACACTCATACATAAATTCACCACCAAAATGACCGACCGACCATTTGCACGATTATTATGTACTCTACTCCAGTCAGTCTTCCCCAAAGCAAAAAGGGGTGAAAGAGCAGAAAAGCCTTGCCAACGACAGAATTGAGACTTTCGGACGCCAGAATACTGTGGACCTGGGTAACTCTACTGCCAATCAGAAATCTATCCCCCCACGGGAACGGCCAGAGTTCAGTTTGACCAGCTCCCGAGTGCACACTGACAAAGAAAGACCAACGCCAGTTTGGCGCTCCCACTCAATCAACATGTTGACCGGAGATGGCAACCGCCACAAAAGGCCTCAGTATAACCCAGAGGCTTCAGCACAGGCTCTACCTCGCAAGAAAAAGGCACGAAAGCTGGCTGGTTTAATGACTCGCTATCCGAGACAAGGACCAAATCTATGATCCTCACCTATATGGGAGTATGATCACCTTCTGCGATGAAGATTTGCCAAGAGATGTCTCCCAACACAATGAAGCTTTGTACATCACTATTCGGCTCAACACCATATCACTCCACAGGGTATTAGTGGACAATGGATCATCGGTAAACGTCCTTCCCCTCGGCATGATGAGGGCCCTCCGCATAAATGAAAGGCGTATGATCCCATCTACCCGGTTTGTCAAGGCCTACGACGGTTCGTCTCGTCCCATTACGGGGACGGTGACTCTAGAACTGCAGTACGAAACCCCAAATGGTGCCCGCAAAGTTCCATGTAATGGATATCCCCTCCGAGTTCACGGCCCTACTAGGGCGCCCTTGGTTGCATCACATGAAAGCCATAGCCTCCACTCTCCACCAATGCGTCAAATTCATCAACCGGCGGGAGACCTTGAAGTCATAAGGGGTGACGGTTTCCTCATAGGGAACGAAGGCGAAACAATAGCCAAGAATGCCCGCGATCAAACACCGGGGCTACACCCTTCAAGAGGCAAGTCTCGCCGGCATCCTTTGGAATCCGGCAATGCCAACTATGTCAACACACTCAAGCGAGCCGACTCAGAAGAAGTTCGATTCATCAAATTTAATTGTTATTTCCAACACTTGGAGGCGTGCTGGAAGGAAACACTGAACACCGCCATGATACGAGCACACAAGTCTCAGGTCCTCAATCACGAGATTTGTCGGCATTTTGCAAACCCATTCTTTGGCCTCGCCGAGCGAGGAGATTTTCATGATAAAAGTCGACAAATACCGACGGACTCGGCTCGAATCTATGAAGGTCGTGTGGGACGTCCTCCTTGTGAACTACTGCCAAGCCTTTCCGCTCGAGTATGGGACATGAGATTTTTCTAGCGGCACACCGAGACGCAATGTGCCCTTACATCTGGATTGAGCGGTCGGATTGTGACGAAATGGAAATCCCGGATTGAGGAAGATCCCTACATCTACATGCTCGGCTTTCGGACGCCAAACACAATTGATTGGTTCGAGACAAAGAGATGATAGCAACGGCGAAGAGGGAGCACGAGACCATGCCTTCCCGAGTTGTGAAGCCACCGACGGCGATGCCGCTAAAGAATTGGGAAACTCTCACGAGCCCGTCCGCGACCAAAGAGGAAATGATCACCAAGCTTGGATTGGTCCCCCGTCCTTTCGTGTCAACCTTTGTAAAGTCCTCCGAGTCTCTCATTGTTGAGTTTGAGTCTTCCGAATCGTCCGATGGCCTCACGCACGAAGACCACGAAATTGTAGCCAATGCTTTGTATTCCCTCTTATTCTCAATGAAATGACGAACCTTTACGAGTATCCCTTAATTGCCACTTTAACTAATGATGAATTAACTAATAATCTAAAAACGGTTAATAACGATTCACTAGATGAAGAAGCGGACACATTAAATGAACAATATATCAAAGAAATCTTTAAGCGGGTTGTCAGGAAAGAGGAAAATCGAGCCCAAGCTGCCGAAGAGATTTTGACGAGTGTGAATTTGGGAGGCTGCGGAAGAGCCTAAAGAGACGCAGATTGGTAGTTTCTTCGAAGGGGCTGAAAGGGATGCCCTAATTGAGCTGCTAAAGGAATTCGTGGATGTGTTCGCATGGTCCTATAAAGATATGCCGGGCCTCGATCCTTCCATAGTTGAGCACCGAATACCGCTCGACCCGGAAGTCAAGCCGGTAAAGCGAAGCTAAGAAGAATTAAGCCCGAATGGTCCCTACAAGTGAAAGAGGAGATAGAAAAGATGCTCGGGCGGGGTTCATCGGGGTCATTGAATACCCTACATGGCTTTCCAACATAGTAACGGTAACCAAGGCCAACGGAAAGATCCGGTCTTTGCGTAGACTTCGAGAGACTTGAACAAAGCCGGTCCAAAAGACGATTTCCCCCTGCCAAACATCGACATTTTGGTAGATTCCACGGCCAACCATGAAGTCAAATCCTTCGTCGACGGTTTTGCCGGCTACAACCAAATCAAAATGGCGAGAAGAGGATCAAGCCAAAACGGCCTTCACAACCCCTTGGGGCACCTCTTGCTACACGGTCATGCCGTTCGGACTAAAGAATGCTTTGGGGCTAAGTACCAGAGGCGGCTACGGCTCTGTTCCATGACATGATCCACAAAGAAATTGAGGTCTATGTGGACGACATGATAATACATTCCAGAGGATCGAGATGGCCAGCACTTTGTTGATTTGAGAAAATTCTTCGGCCGCCTCAGAGACCACGGCATGAGGCGAATCCAGCCAAGTGCACCTTCGGTGTAAGACGAGGTAAGGTGCTAGGATATATGGTGACAGAACGGGAATCGAAGTAGATCCCCGAGAAAATCAAGGCGATAGTTGAAATGAAGCCGCCAGGACAACGACAGAAGTGAAATCCTTTATGGGAAGGCTGCAATACATAAGCCGCTTTGTAAATCGGTGACCTCGATCTGCGAGCCGATCTTCAAGTTGATGAAGAAAAATGCCTACACAGAATGGACCCCGGAATGTCGGCTTGCCTTTGAGCAGATCAAGGCATACCTTGTGAATCCTCCGATTCTCTGCCCACCACATCGGCAAAAGCCACTCTTGCTATATCTAACTGTCACAGATACAGCAATTGGGGCTATGCTAGCTCAAGCGAAGAAAGATTCCAAAGTCGAAACGCCATCTATTTCATAAGCGAAAGCTCCAAGGAAGCGAACTCAATTACTACTGCTTGCGAGAAGACTTGCGCGAGGTTTGGTGCAGGTAGTGGGAAAGTTGAAACACTACATGCGGTCTCACCCGATACATCTTGTCTCAAGGATAGACCCCATCAAATATCTGTTCGACAAGCCTTCCATCTCCATGAGGTTGGCAAAGTGGTCGTTCTTTTTGGCCGAATATGACATCACTTATGTTTCAAGGAAATCTGTAAAAGGACGCATAATGGCAGAACATTTGGCCGATTTCCCAAGTGATGAGTCAGAGGACACGAACCCCAATTTCCCGATGATGGAATCTTCGCTCTAGAAGGAGAAAATCGTTTGGCAACTCTTCTTCGACGGGGCATCAAACAAAAGGGGAACGGAATAGGAATGCTTACGGTCGATCCTCTTGACGAACACACCCCATAGCGGTAAGGTGAACTTCGAAGTCACCAACAACGACTGCTTGAATATGAAGCTTGCATAGCCGGGTTGGAAGCCGCCCTTGAAAGAAATATCAAGGAATTGGAGGTATATGGTGACTACTGCCCTCATCATCAATCGGGTCTCTAACAAATGGAAGACCGTGGATCCGGGTTTGCGAAGTATCATACTTACATGGAAGAACTAGTGGCTCAATTCAAAGAAATCGGCTTTCATTACACCAAGAGACCGAAACGAGGTTCGCGGATGCTCTGGCTACACTAGCCTCTCTCGTTGAAATACCCGAAGGAAGTCCGTCAAACCATTCGAGTCGGTAGAAGAGAAAATCCCGCTTATTGCTTTGAAATCGAAGCGAAGCCGAACCGAGCCAATGATCCACTGGTACACTCAGATTTGCGATTACACGAAGGATGGCGAGGCCCCTTTCAAAAATGAAGATGGGGAATATAAAGAAGGAATCAAAGCGAAAAGTCTCTCGGCCACAGAGCGGCTCGCCTCCCATTATGTTCTTTTGGGCAATATGCTATACAAGAAGCGTTATCAAGGCCCCCTCTGCGATGTATCGGCAAACAAGAGGCTACCGAACTCATGAAAGAAATACATGGTGGTACTGCGTCCCTCACATGAATGCTCGAGCTACGATGCAAATCATGCGAGAATGGGGTACTTTTGGATCTCCATGGAAACCAGGCGCATCCGGTTCGTCAAAAGGCTGCGACAAATGCCGGCGATACTCCAATCTTAATCACTTGCCTCCTCACGAGTTATCTTGCATGACAACCCCTTGGCCTTTCGTCACTTGGGGAATTGATGTTATAGGCAAAATCACGCCATCGAGGCGATACTTGACCACGAATTCGTCTGGTAGGCTGTGGATTATTTCACCAAGTGGGTTGAAGCCAAGTCCTACAAAATCCTCAACTCAAAGAAAGTTGCCCTCTTCATCAAAGAGAACATCATATGCGAGATACGGGTTGCCGGCGAAATCATTTCGAGATAATGGATCCCACTTCGAAGGGAATGTGAAAAGCTGGCAGCGAGAATTCCGAATAACCCGTCACAAGTCATCTCCTTACGGGCCCCAAACCAATGGAGCCGTCGAGGCGGCAAACAAGACTCTGGAAAATATCATCAGGAAAATGGTGTCCAAGGCGAGAGATTGGCCCGAGAAGTTACACTGGCACTCTGGGGCTCTGAGAACATCGGTCGAACGGCAGCGGGAAACACCCTTTGCCCTCACATACGGAATGGAAGCCGTACTCCCAATCGAGCTAGAGATCCTCGCTCCGGTATCTGTTTGGAAAGCCGGATCAACGAGGTCGAATGGCTCAGTCGCCATGTGAATTGGCCCTACTAGATGAACGCCGGCGAAGGCCATGGAACACATCCGAGCCTACCAAGGAAGAATGGCGAGCCTTTGACAAGAAAGTAAAGCATCGGGAAATCCGAGAAGGGGATCTCGTTTTAAAAGAAAAGCCCCGTCCGTATCAGGCAAATGGGAGCTGTATGCAGGTCGGGCCATACGTCGTCCGGAAGATCTTCTCGGAGGAGCCATGCAACTTGCGGACCTCGACGGGAATCCCTTTGTACACCCGGTGAATGGTGACAAGGCTGCGAGATACTACGCGTAAAAAAAAAGAGAGTGCTAAAGAGTAATACCCAACTAGGTTGAAAACCCAAGAAGGGCGGCCTAGGTAAAAAACGGGGTTGCACCAAAAAAAAAAAAAAAAAAAAAAACAAAAAAAAAAAAAAAAAAAAAAACAAAAAAAAAAAAACAAAAAAAAAAAGAGAACAAAAAAAAAATACTAAAAACAAAAAAAAAAAAAAAAAAAAAAAAAAAAAAAAACAAAAAATAAAATAAAAAATCGGGTTGAACTACGAAGACACAGGCTCCTCAAAATGAGGAACGTAGGCGGCGGAAACGGTTCGGTCTAAAGCACAAATAAAAGCCATACTTTGGCATCAATACAATTGATCGAGACCATGAAAGCGTCTCGAAAAACTCTAAAGCAATTCAAATATTCATTACAAGTTAAAAGCTCTTTGATGAGTCTAAGCCCGATTCATTCCTACAGCGGCAACTGCTAAAAGAAACTAAGATACATAATCAAACTAATGTATGCCATGACAAGAAAGGGATACTCGGAAACCTCGAGTCACTCCAAGCCACTCGTCTTGGCCTCTCCCCTCTTCTTCCCCCTTCGAGTCTTCTTTTACGAACAGGAAAAATGTCGGTATTCCTCCTACCAAGCTGCGGTATAGGAGCAGGATCTATCAAACCAACCTCTCTCGGGGCCTTAGTAGCCCTAGCGTCATCTCTCATCTCCTGTAGCCTAGGCGGTAGCATAGGAGCCCTCCTCTCCTGTCTCTTGACGTAAGCCTCATAGTCGGTCACGGCGTCTCCGCTCTGTCATGAGGGTTGGCCCTCGCCTCGGCCCTCCTCCTCTCGAAGCTTGATCGGGTCCTCCGCACCCACAATGGCCTCACGCCGTCTCAAAATAGCCACTGAGTCTCTCCCGGATGCCTCTCATACCAATCCAGGTACCAAGTGGTCGGGAACACCGGTCTCGGACGCTGAGAATGACCCGAGGAGGAAAGGCATCATACCTCCATGCTCGGGAAAGAAATGGAAACTCCGAGGGATCATCCATAGAAACAGGAGCCACCACCACGGTGGCTATATCATCAAAGTCCCCCAAAGGAACTGCTCCAGGCCAAATTGTCTCGAGAACTAAAGACGGAATATAGAAGCTGGGTGAGAAAGCCCGGAAGCATGACCACATGAGACCCGTCTGAAGCACTCTGCGAGTCTCCACCCGCCAACAAGGCGCGACCATCGATATCCTGCGTGCGGAGACCGGCCATCCAACGCTCCCATGAGCCACGATCATCGAAATCCACAGCAACCCCCTCTGGCAAATGTCCAAGGCTTGATCATGTCGGAGGTTTCCCGAAGAACCCCCAAACGCTCCATCGGCCACGGGGTCAAGAGAGCAGGCTGCCCCGTGCATATACCGCCTTCCGGTAGCTTGACCTATCAAGAGCATGAAAAGTCTCCCCCAGAATCAAAGGAACGACATCTACGCCGGGCGACAGTGAACGACAACATCCAGCAAAGACCGATGGCAAATCCCAAAAGAATAGACCATGAACAGGGTGCCAAACATACAAAGTGCAAAAGCATCCCAATAGGCATCATCCAAGCCTAGGCCCCTAAATCTGTCGGGAAGACCGGAAATATCGAAATGATCGGGACCGCGGATCATACCTTGCGCTTCCTCCGGGGAAAGATGAAGGAGGACGCACAATCTGTCAACAAAAGAAGCCCCTCCGGGCAAAGGAACCACTATCTCTTCCACCTTCGGACCTCCAAGCAAGGCCCGAAATTCTTCCACAGTCGGAACAATCTCGTTGAAGGAAAGGCAAAAGACATGCCTTCTAGTGTCCCAAAATGAGGAAGAAGCCCTCAAAAGCTCATAGTCCGGAATCAATTCCTTGAGAGACCATAAGCACTTCACCTTGTACCTTTCTTCAAAGAAGGACCTCCTCTCATGCATAATCTCCCGGGACCAATCCTTGAACTTGTTGAAGAATGACATTTGGGATTCTTGGGACAATTTTGATGGAGCTTTTCTAAGGTTTTCCATGGTTTTTCTCTCTTTCTCCCCGAAAATGGCTGTTTGGACTGGAGGTTGAAGAGGATATTTGAATTTGAAATAAAGAGAGACCAGATCTGAAGCAAAATTAAAGGACAATGTCAGATGCAGGACCCCATCCGCGCGGACATGATTGCTTTCCACCAGAAAAATCTGCAACAGTCCAAGCTGCTACACCAAAAGAGGAATATTCCGTCCCGGTTGCTCGAAACCTGTGCAAAAACCCTCCCCAAACCAGTCCATATACCAAACACCCTTGCAAAAAAAAAAAACCAAGGCTCATGCAACACTGCATTCATACTGCATTCATAAAATAAAATCCTAAATTATTACATTCCAAAAAAAAAAGAGTATGCAAAAAAAAAAAAACAAACAAACATCAATAAAATCCTAAATTATTACATCCCAAAGAAAAAAAAGAAGAAAAAAAAATGTGCATAAGCTGTACAAATCTCAATCTCAATCTCAAATCTCAAAAAAAAAAAAAAATCAATCGGAGTCTCTAGCGCCGATGTACGCCCTCGGCCCCTCTTGCGACTCGGGCCCGCCTCCTCGGGAGCCACGAAAATCTCGGGCTCGAGAATCGTCCTCGTCTCCGAGAAAGAGGCTCGTCGGGACCAACCGGCACGCTACGATAGGGCAAGCCGAGATCTGCGAAAAATCGTATCCGAAGGTGAAGGCGTCGGACTCTGAACGTACGAAGACGACCCGCCATCTTTGCCATACGTGTCCACTGCCGTGTGGATCCCGAGAATGACGTGATCCGAAGGCGGCACCGCGCGGGGATCAAGGAGAGGAGACGAGGAGTCTCTGAAGAAGTCTACGAGCGAATAGGGGAAGCCTCCCGTCGACGGCGCCGGCCGTGGTCGCCTCGCTCTAGCTGAGGAGCCCCGCAAGCGACCATCCTCTGATGAATCTCTTGGCTCCGATCACTTGCTTCGTCGGCTTCTCGACGACCACCTCAGCGCACAAAAGCAAAAGCGTCAAAAAAGGAAGTGATGCTAAAGATGATGAAACAAAAGTAAAAAAAGAAAGGAAGAGGCAGAAGCGTAAAAAGCCATACCTTCATACCCGGACGAGGCCGGAAAGCTCGTGGAAGTCGCTCGGGCTGAGGAATCTCCACCCTCAATCGGACCCCATCCTGGACATATGAAAAATCCGTTCGAGGGTACCGCGGGATCCCAAGCCCCTCTCTATCCAGAACCTGAGGCATCCTCAGCCTCCTCAAAACAAATACGGGGTACGGCTCAGTCGCCACGAAATCCGAGAAGTGCTGGCCGGCTCGGTAATCATCCCAGGTCATGGACCGATCACTCGGGTGCATCATATCGGCGGGAGGCTCCACCGGTGTCCTCAAAGGCGAGTTCACGCCATCTTTGGCGCGTCACCCTCTCTCCCGAGATAATAGGCGTCGCGAGTCGGACCTCTCGAGAATCCTCCATTGCACTGAGTCAAATCTCGGCGCCCTTGGTGCTCCACCTCGAAGCGATCCCGGGGAAGAATATCATCCCCTCATCTGTCTCGGCCTCCGTCAAAGGAAGGCAATCCCCGTACCTGAGAGTCGTACGCCCCCTGGAGCTTATCTTCTCCCGGGCATGCTTGGACCAAGACTGCATGGCCGGATACGCCCCGACGTACTCCGCCGGCTGCCGCCACATCGTGACGAGGAAAAACTCCAATGCCCATACCTGATAAAGGTAAAAATCAAATCAATCCAGTGCAAAGAAAAGTGTGTGCTCGAAAAAAAAAAGAAAGAGGGAAAGCAAAAGAGAGCTTATACCTCCGGGGCAAACTCAAAGCGGTACAAGGAGCTCACGGCCTTCCGACCGTACCTATCGAGCAAAGTAAAGCTCTGCCGGCCCGGCCTCTCCCCACGAGACATCTCCGGCCGTCTCCATGTCCTCCAAGGACCTCGGCAAGGCAAAGGCTGCCGTCCCCTCGGCATGCCCAAAGAGGGTGCTCGAAAAAGCAAACCACAAGAAGGCCACTAGCGATGCGCTCGGCGCCTATCCTCTCCTCCCGGCCTCGTAACTCACGATGGTCTCCACAATCTTACCGTAGACCACGGCATACTCCATCCCCATCCCCTTTTTGGGAATAGGGGAAAATCCCGAGAAGAGCACAGTAGATCCGCATCGGCTGTAGCCATCCCGCCACTCAATCTGCGTCCATTAAAGGACAGGCCCGTGATCGCAGCGTAATCGGAGGGCGTAACCGTAGCCTTGCCCCGGAAGAAGTGAAAGGTGTGGGTCGCGTCCCACCGATCTTTGCGCGAGCAAACATCAAGCCCTTGCTCTTAGGGAACTTGACCAGTCCCTCAAGCACTCGACAAACTCCCAAAGCCCCGTCTCAACAACAATCTGTCTCGGACTCGGCAAAGCTCCTCGGCCCGCATTCGGAAGCCGATCCCACAAGTCAACCACGGACTCCACTGATCCTCGAGTCTTCATTTTGTTCAGCTGCTCCGTCACAAAACGGTTTCCGCCCTGCAAAAAAAAAAGGAGAGAAAATGTCAAAAAAAAATTGCATTTGCATTTGCACGAAAAAAAAAAAAGAGCATACATATGCATCATGAAATTTCAAAGAAAATTCGGCAGCATAACGGCATGCAATAGACATAGCCCCATTTTTCTCACAGAAAAGACAGTTTTCAACAAATCCCATTCAACAATTTTCAATAAAAAAAAATGCATACATGCATATCCTACAAGAAGTCGACGGAAATAAGAACTCCGTCCCATTTTCAAAAAAAAAATGCATACATGCATATCATCCATCTTACATGCGACGGGAGGAAAAATCCGTCCCACTTTTCAAAAAAAAAAATCCTAAACATACATACATCTCATATTGGCAAAATGCCCATTCTTTCCAAACAAAATGCATGCATTGCATCATTTATCAAATATCAATATTCAATTTCAAAAAAAAAAAAAAAATCATCATCACAATTTTCGAATTTTCACATGCAATTTTCGGATACAAAAAAAATGTAATGGCGAAAAGGCCAATTCTTTCTCTAAGCAAAATGCATATTTTGGGATACCCACATAATCATTGCAACATGCAAAGCATCCAAATCAAGATTCAAAGCCAAGAACATCAATCATTCGAATTTTCAAAAAAAAAAATTTCAAAAATCACCCAAAATTCAAATTTCAAACAAGAAATCAACAAAGGGATCAAAGGGTTTCAAATTATACCGTTCGGAGATTCGAATCCGAAGCCCAATGTTGCCAAGCATCAGGGTAATGCTCCTCCTCAACCGATTGCGAAAGAGTATAATGCCTCCTCATCCGGACGAGCTCCAATCGTCTCTCCGCCACCGGGCCACGTCCTTGGCCTTGAAAAACGCCTTCCCCGTGTTCCATTGCTTGAAAGTCGAAGAAAAACGGAAGATTTTTGAAGCTTTTTGAGCAACAATGGCGGTTCTCCTCGGCTTCTCTCTCTCTGCTCTCGACAATTTTAAAAAACTGAATGGGGAAGAAGAAAAGGGGGCGGCCCCTCATTTAAAAACCCTGGAACACGCTCCTATCCGCGCGGATAGGATTGTCAGGGTCAAAATGACCCTTTTGCCCCTTAAAATTCCAGGACTCTGCAATTCAGTCCCCAACTTGACAGAGTTAACCAAAGTCAGCCCCTTGTCAAGGAAATCATTCTCGGCAGTAAAACGTAAGACCGATCTCCCTGAGAAAGATAACGAGATCCCGTATCTTTCATCAAAATCATTCCCCGGCAGTCAAACGTAAGACCGATCTCCCCGAGAAAGATATCGGATCCCGTATCTTTCATCAAAATCAATCTCCGGCAGTAAAACGTAAGACCGATTTCCTCGAGAAAGATAACGAGATCCCGTATCTTTCATCAAAATCTTCCCCGGCAGTCAAACGTAAGACCGATCTCCCCGAGAAAGATAACGGATCCCGTATCTTTCATCAAAATCAATCTCCGGCAGTCAAACGTAAGACCGATCTCCCTGAGAAAGATAACGAAATCCAGTATCTTTCATCAAAATCATCCAACGGCAGTCAAACGTAAGACCGATTTCCCCGAGAAAGATAACGAGATCCCGTATCTTTCATCAAAATCATCCAACGGCAGTCAAACGTAAGACCGATTTCCCAGACGAATACGTCTGATTTTCCCCAGCAAAGGCTAACGAAATCCCCAGCAAAGTTAACGGAATCCCAAGAGCCAGCGAAATCTCGAGTAGAACTCGAACTACGAAAGGGCTTGATTCCCACTAGGGATACGTAGGTAGCCTATCATTAGGTCCAGCCCCTCGACCAAAACGGTCACCCTCTCCTTCGGCAGCAGACGAAGTCCACCGAAAGGCCATTTCAAATTAAGGTCCGAGGCACCTAAAAAGCCATCATCATCGAGGTCCGAGGCACCTAAAAAGCCATCATCATCAAGGTCCGAGGCGCCTAAAAAGCCATCATCATCAAGGTTCGAGGCACCTAAAGCGCCATCTCCAAGGTCCGAGGCACCTAAAAAGCCATCATCTCCAAGGTTCGAGGCACCTAAAACGCCATCTCCAAGGTTCGAGGCACCTAAAACGCCATCTCCAAGGTTTGAGGCACCTAAGACGCTATCACTAGGAAAACGATAAATCACAATCATCCCCAGCAGAGCGGATAGCCATCAGACCGAAAATGGTCATTCCTATCCAGAGCGGATAGCCATCGACCGAAAATGGTCATTCCTATCCCGGAGCGAGATAGCCATCGGACCGAAAATGGTCATCTCTTATCCCCAGAGTTTCTTTCCAGCAACCGAGAACTCGCTCATCGGGTTCGAGGCACCTAAAACGCCATCATCTCCGAGGTCAAAGACCCGAACTATGGCAGCTTGATTCCCATTCGGGATACGTAGGTAGCCTATCGCTAGGTTCAGCCACCCGATCACTCGATCATCCCGCCAAATATGGAGCCTTACTCTTATCGACGACCCCGCTTCCTTCGAAAGCGCCATCGCCGAGGGGCTACTGTAAGTGCTCCAATTTGAGCTTGTTAGAATTTTCGTTAGAAAATTAACGAAAGTTATAACATTTCTAACAATTCCTAACAATCCTAACATTTCTAACAAAGTGAGGGTAAAATGGGCATTGTTATTTAAGGTTAAACCTCAAAAAGAATCTCAAAAAGTAAAACAAAAGGAATAAAACCACAAATAGAAATGGCTGGGAACAATAAACTGGCCGTTAATTTGAAATTTCAAAAAGATTATTCCTCTTGTCCAAAGCCTGAAGCTGCATTTAATGAACAGTGCACGCTCAAGGTCTTATCCGCGCGGATAGGTTTGCATTTTCAGGAGGGCTATAAATTGAGCCCTCCAGTCACAAAAAAAGGAACAACACCAATTGCACCGAACCTCTGGCGAAATATAGAGAGAAAACAGTGAGAATTCTTCAAGAATTGTCACCATTTTCTCTCCAATCTTTCCCAACTCACACTCATCCACTCACTCTCATATTCAAGCCTTAAACACTCATACACTCAAGCCAAAAACTCAAGAACACAAGGAAGATTGGTAAACCCTCCTTCTCCTTACCCTAAACTCCAACCATGCATGCATTTGCAAACTACAAAATGTAGTTCTTTCATCTTCTTGCTTTAGATCTAAGAAGATCACCATGGAAGACCATCTCCATGGATGATCTTCTACAAAGATCAAAATTATTTTCAAGTTCTCTTACTTTCTTGCAAATAAAACTCATTTTCAAAAACCTAAAAACCATTTTCAAGCATCAAATCTCATTTTCAAAGGATAAAAATCCCCTCCCCAAGCAAATGAAATGCTTAGTCCTAATGTACCCCAAGGATGGTTTGGTATAGTTGATTCACCACTAAAATGTATAGTGATCACTAACCAAAACCTAGGGAAATGGGGACAAGCATGGATGCAAAACCCCCCTTAAAATCATATTTACTCTCTTAGGAAGTTGCTGTCCAGTAGCAATTTTCCCAGACCTCAGTCCATTATCTTAATTTTTGGACACAGATAAATGTGGAATTTGGTGTTGACTACAAAACACTTTTTGTAGCCAACATCCAGATTTTTCCAGAAATATTTTTACTTTATTTTTTGGGTGAGTAAAACTCCTCTTTTCAAATTTTCTTTCAGAGGCTAGTTCATCAGCTTCTGGGAATCCAGATCTCATATCTGAGGTTTCCAGAAGGTTTTGACCCCTCAAATCTTCTCCAAAATGGAAAATTCCTTCGTATAAGTCTTATTTAAGGTGTCTAAAACAACTTTCATTCTCTGAGTTTATCCAGATTATGAAGTTTTAAGACCCTTGAATCCATTTCAAAATCAAAGGTCCACTGCCTTTTTCATTCTGGCAGAAATGACTCTCAACTTCAAAAGGTCTTTTGAGTACCAAATCTCAATCCAAAAATCTTTAAAAAATTCATGGGATCAGTTTAAAGTCTTAAAAAGATATCCCAATTTTTACTTTTCTGAGTTTCAACTTATTTTGGCCAAAACACACACACACACACACACACAAATGATTTTCAGCTTGGAAGGCTCGTTTTACGAGGCATTCCGGGTGCACACTAACGTCCTTCCCGGCGTGTAACATGACCTCCGAACCTAAATATCTGATCTCGGGCTTTTTTCAAAGTTTTGGCCCTCAAAATTAAAATGGCGTGGCGACTCCGTTTCGTTGATTTTTTCAAATAAAAATGGGAAAATTTTCGGATACACATCATCACAGGATCGTGATAGTATTTACTTTTCAAAGTCCGAGTCGCAACCCGATTCGTTGATCGCATATCATTTAATACGCATTTTTCCCGTAAAAATCGTTAACAATGTAATGCCCGGTTCAAAACCGGAGTTCGTCCGTCGAACTCTCTTTCAAAACGCGCGAAATGACGTTTGTCATTCAAACGCTCATCTTTCAAACTAAAAGCCGCCATTTGACACTCAAATCATTTAATACGCATTTTTCCCGTAAAAATCGTTAACAATGTAACGCTCGGTTCAAAAAACCGGAGTTCGACCTTCGAACTCCTTTTCAACTCAAAATCGACGTTTGCCACGCAAACGCTCATTTCCGTCTCAAAATCGACGTTTGCCACGCAAACGCTCATTTCAAACTCAAAACCGACGTTTGTCATTCAAACGCTCGTCTTTTCAAACAAAGTCACCTAATCAAACGTTTGTCATTCAAACCAAGATTAAGCTTGTCATTCAAGCCCCCATTTCAAAAGACACACACACACACGCACACGATTTCGAGAAAGGTAGAAAGACTCGTCATGCGAGGCGTTTCGGGCGATCTCGTAATACTCTACCCGAAACGTAACTTGACCTCCGAACCTAACAATCTCTGGTACTAAAAGCTTTTTACTCGTTTTTGCTGCCAATAAAAATGATCCCCATTTTCAAAGTCTTTTCCTAAGTTTTTGCTACCAATAAAAACGACACCATTTTCAATAAGCCGTTTCTCAACGTTTGGGCTCAAAATACAAAAACCGCGTGGAGACTCCTCATTTTGTTCCTTCCCATGAAGCGAGGTCTCAGACACCAACCCCTCCGCGAAAGACAACCGCCTTTTCCGCGCCCCCCGCGCGCGAAAAGATCAGGTAATTTCAGTTGGCGACTCCGCTGGGGAATAGATACTTTTTTCAAAACTGCCGATGTTTTCTAAAAAGCCTTCCGTGGGTCAAACTTTCGTTTACCCTTCCTCGTTTTCGTGTGTGTGTTACTTTAAACCTCGAACGATTTTTTTCGAAAGGCATTACATTGTCAACTTTTCAAAATCTTACCATGTTTGTGCATCCCCATTCATGTTTGATTTTCATGCTGTCTTTTGAACTGTGCATCATAAATTCTTTAAGACACATTCTGAAAAAAAATCTCTGTTTTACTCAGAAAAAGAATTTTAGTGACCGCACACTACGCGCACTTGCTGCCTCGGAACACCGCACTCCACGTGCACTTGCTGCCTCGGTACACTGCACACTACAACCCCTAACCCGGGATGGCCTTATCGGTTGCACTCCGATTGGCTGCCGAGATGCCTTTCGGGCGCACGGGGTCGTCCCAAACATCCCATCCTAGCCCGTGTAAGCCATGCACTCTTTGTGTCACACTTTGTCCAAAGACCCGGTTGGTTTTTGGCTTAGCTCGTGTCATAAAGCCTAAGTGTATGTTTTTCATGCCGGGCCCTGCTCTGAGTCAAACTCGAGAGTTTGAGACCAAAGGTCGTTCCCGACCCAAAGTCCTGAGCTTTTCGGCCTTGACTTTGACGCGAGCTCTGCCGAAAAATATACCCGAAGGTTCAATGTGACGCCGTGTCACCAAACCTTGCCGTATGTATCGTACCGGCCACAACTTGGCCAACGCTAAAAGCTAAGGTCTCTCGCACAAGCGAGTCGGGAGAGGTCATGCCCAAATTTTGGCACGATCCCCGCCTTAACTTAAGGACGTTGACTTCGGCCGTGGCCCGTACGTCACACACGTTGAAAGTTTGCGTGATCAGCTAGCCTTAAGTTCACTTTTTCCTTTGTCGGTGGAACTCGCTTGCCTTATCGGACCTCGCTCGGGATAGTCCGTCTGAGAAAGATGATCTACAATGGAAACGAGGGGCTTATAAGCGTAGTGACGAGATCCACCGATTAGAGCTCTAGGATTAGTTGCGAAAAAGAAGACCCGCTCTTTTCCAACCAATTAGGACTACGAGAAAACGCGCTTTAAGTAAACTTTAATCGGTAGCGCACATTGAACAAGCCCGAAAACCTTGAGCCAAATACCCTTTTCCGAAGCCTAAACCATTCCTTTCGTTCCACTGCGGCGAGCGAGAAAGTGGTTCAGATTTCCGGGTCGGCGCCTTGCCGGGATCACCGTAACGGCGGCGTCGAGACGGTTCTTCGGTTCCCTCGGTTCCCTCGGCCCGGAATTTCCGACATGTCTAGCTCACCGAGAAATCGTGACGGGGAAGGACCCCGCCACCGTAACGAGATATGACATTGGAAGAAGCCATCCGGGCTTGTGAGGTTCACAAGAGGCGAAAGAAGATCGGCGAGAATTTCGTGGTACGGCTTACGAATGAGCGTGGTATAGCGGCTATCCCCAGATCGAGACGGTACTTTTGTCACAGTCGAGGATGACGATTCCCCAAACCGAGTTCACCAAACCTTCAATCGGGTTCCTCCCCGCCAACTTACGGGATGCCTTCCAACCAAGGAAACGGCCTGACCTAGGCTCCATGTTGCCACCTCTCGGGGCAACCCTGTCATTTTTGGTCGGCCCGGTGCTACTCCTATCACTCAATACCACCGGCGCACCGGCTCTTTGGACCATCTCAGGATGCCAATATCCCTCAATACCCTCCCGGGTTCGTCCCGTTGCCTATACACGAATCCCTAAACACCGGGGACAAACCCCGATACGGTTCGAAAAGGCTCCCGTATATTCTCATATACCAAGCCTTCCACCTCCAATCACTACCGCTCACGTGGTAGCACCCGGCGCCGAGCCTCACAGTCCACCCTTGGACCCAACCTTAGCCTGGATGGTCGAGCAAATGAAAGACACGAAAGCCACCATGAGCGGCTCTCAAAGCGAGAAACGCTCAAATCCACGAGATCCGGGAATGGTCACGCCTCTCCTGCCAAGTTCGAGAATGCCGAGGAGATGGACCGATTCGACGGAACCGAATGTCCTCAAACGCACGTCGACACCTACGTTCTCGGCATGAGAGCAAAAGGAGCAACCCTCCGGCAAAGAATGGCCGACCACTTCCGGCATACGCTTAAAAGTTCGGCGTTACGATGGTTTACGAGGGTCAAGCTGCGGATCGCCACACACAGGAACAGATCGGTAACATCTTCCCCGGAATGGTACGAGATCCAACTTAGAGTGGGAAACAAGTCGCGAGGACTTAATCACCATGAGCGAAGCGGATGAAAGTGTTGGGGAATTCTACAAGAGATGGAAGTGGAAACTCTCAGAGATCATGGAGCCACTCTCCAAAGACGAACAGATGCGGATCTTCAAGTCACGCTTAAGACCGTCCATCAGAACTCTCATCGAGTCACAATTTCTTCCCGGATCTCGGGCCATGGTCAATGCCGGCTCACGGTTCGAGAAGGATCTCAAGGAAAAGTTGGCTCTTGCACGGCCATACAGATACCGCTCAACGGTTGCATTCAATCCCGCACTAGGCCCCGGCAAAGGGAAAGATACGTCCGTCAACTACGTCCATCGGGGACAACGGTCGGGTAACGAAACCCGAGTCCACAAAGCAACAGTTCTACTCGAAGCGGCACTGTCGTACACTTCGACAAGTTGGACATGCCACCGAGCAAGATCTTTGGAAGGGTTAATCAAGGAAGGTCTCCTTAAACCCGTTGCAAATTACAAACCCAAAAATCCCGTAGCCAATGCGGACAAGAGAAAATACTGCGCCTTCCATCAGTATCACTTGGGGTTACGATACGAAATCCAGAACTTGATAGAAGAAGGCAAGTTAGAGCGTCCCCGTGGGCCCAATACAGTCGAAAACCCTTTTCCGAACAATAACAGTGTGAATTCCATTGAGTGGGTGCCCAAGAAGATTGCCACAGAACCAGTTTCTCTGCCTCTTTGTTGGATCCTCCTCTAATGTCCACATCGGCTACGATGTTTGTGGCCACTCCGCTTTGCACAGTACGAGTCAGGTCCGGAGCAATCCTCAGAGAAAACAAAAGAAGAAATCCTCTCAACGGCAGGCGAGAGAAAGATACGAAGGCTGGAGATACCGGTGTAGGTACACTTGGAGAACCCTCAGGGAGGTTCGACTACTACGTCTTGTACTCCGGCCAGTCCTCTTTGCCTCCAGGCCATGCGGCTTTAGAGCAGACGGGGGTGGGAAAGCCGAAAAGTCCCGGCCCGAAACCAGAATTCAGACACTGGGACACCAGGAATACCTCGGATCTTGGTAATCTTCTTGCGCCGATCGAAGCACTAACCCTCCACGGGATCAGCCAAGATTCAATTTGTCCGGCTTAGAGCTCGGACCGGCAAAGGAAGATCAAGGTCGGCTTGGCAATCGCACTCGATCAATGTGCTAACCAAGGGCGGCAACCGCCACAGGCGGCCTCAACGCACTCCCGAGGCTCCGGCAAAGGCTTTACCTCGCAAGAGGAAGACGAGGAAACGGATGGGTGGATGACTCTCCTTCTACGGATAGAGACGAGATCTACGACTCCCGTTTGTATGGCGGTATGATCACGTTACGTGACGAAGACCTACCGAGAGATGCCTCGGGGCACAACGAAGCTCGTACATCACTCTCAAACTCAACACCATATCACTCCCCGGAGTATTGGTAGATAACGGGTCAGCCGTTAATGTCCTCCCTCTCGGCATGATGCGAGCTCTCCGCATCCATGAAAGCCCTCTGATTCCGTCATCTCGGACTATTAAGGCCTACGACAACTCGTCTCGTCCCATCACAGGGACGGTGACTCTGGAACTGCGGTTCGAAACCCAAATGGTGCCGGCAAAATTCCACGTGATGGACATTCCATCCGAGTTCACGGCTCTTTTGGGACGCCCTTGGCTACACCACATGAAAGCCATAGCTTCCACTCTCCATCAGTGTGTTAAGTTCATTAACCGGCAGGGAGATCTCGAAGTCATCCGAGGGGATAGTTTCCTCATAGGAAACGAAGCCGAGACAGTAGCCAAGCGTGTCCGCACTCGGGCACGGGGTTACCTCCTTCGAATCAACCAAGGGACTACGGGGCAAATCTCATCGAGAATCCCTCGAGTCCGGAGATGCTAACTATGTAAACGTACTCGAGCGGGCGGACCACGCGCGGTCCGATACATCAAGTTCAACTGTCGTTTCCAACATTTGGAGCGGGTGGAAGGAAACGCTGAATATCGCCATGATGCGGGCACATAAACCCCCAGTCTCCAATCGGAGATTCGTCAGCATTCTCCAAACCCATTCTCTGGCCCTGCCAGGCGAAGAAATCTTCGTGATAAAGGTTGACAAGCACCGTCATACTCATCTCGAATGTATGACAGTTGTATGGGCTGTCCTACGAGAGGATTCTGCTAATCCTTTCCTCTCAAGCATGGGGTACGAGATTTTCCTAGTTTGCTCGGCAACGCAACCGGACGCAATACGTCCCTACACTGGATTGAGCGATCGAGATGACGATGAATCTGGACTCTCGGAGTCGAGGACACGGCGGACCCGCAGCGGACCTCTGCATCCACATGCTCGGTTTTGAGGACGGAACTCCTTCCGATCGGGTCACCTACGACCAAGGTTCCAATACCATGGAAATTGTCAAGCTCAACGTCCAGTCTGACGGCTATCAGGCAATTGGAAGTTACTTGGTTGACGACGAAGAATCCCTCTCGATCAAGTGGTTGACTGACGACTTTGTCAACATCATCTATTCCGGATACCCAGATGATACCAAGGATCCGGTCCTTATCGTCGGATACGCAATACCAAGGTCACCCTCGGCGACCGCCGCTGCTCATGAGTAAACGAGGCCACGGCCAAGCGAGCTCGAGCTGCATCACTACTTCCAAGTACCGGCCCAGGTGGCAACCGGCCCGTGCCGTCGGTCAAGCTTATACCCTCAAGCGCCGCCAAGGCCAAGGGCAACAACGAAGAAGACCAAGCTCCTCACCCTGCTACAAGTCGAGATCAACCTCGGGAACGCTTCCGACGGCCACAGAAAACATACGTGAAAGTCTTCCCCGCAAGGCGAGTCGGCTTCCGACATAGGAAATGACCACCTCGGCATCAACATGCTCCGGTTCGATTCTACTCCCGGCCGTCACGGCCCCGGATTGAGACATCACGCCGATCGCTAGCTCGATAGACTTGGCGATCGAGCGAGATCACGAGACCGTCAACATTGCGAGAATTCAATACCCCGTGGGGTCAATCAAGCGAGATATGGGCAAACTTCTTGGTGATCGAGATCAAGGAAGGCCGCATGGAATGTCCCAGTCCGACTTCCTTCGTCAACGTAATCCAAGTGTTCCCGCCATTCGGCGATTTGAATGCAATCACGGTTCTGGACACTAGCCAGACGATGCGCACCTACGGAGACTGCCTAGCTCTCGCAAGGAAAACCCTCATGGAACTAGCCGCTCAAGAAATTCGTCTTTGGGACGAAAACCAAGCTCGAAAGACCTACAGGGACCAAGCCCTTAAAGTGTCACAGGCAGCTTCAGACAGAAAGCTAGAGGCCACTCTAGACCGGTTCGACCTCAAGAGCTTTGCTCGTGGCAACTTCCCGGACTACCGTCTGTTCTCATCCAACCCCTGCCGGGCAAGGGTGGTCAACGGTCCCGATGACCTAGGAGATGGAACGTCACAGCAGAAAGAATCCCAGCGCTTACCTTCCCGAGGAAAGCAAGTTCTCTGTGAAAGCAACGATGAAGACGACGAAACCATTCTCTTCCAAGCCGGGCAGGAAGTCAACAAAACCGGACTCCCAAGGGTCTCGGGAGGATGGGAACGGATCATTTCCGCACTTAAATTGAAAGGCCAACTCAGGGAGGAAGGTCTATTTAAAAACAAAAGGAGGATGGAAATTCGTCTCGAGCAACTACTCAGGGAAATTCCACAGTCTACGGCATTCGTTTACAGAAACGATCAGCGGGGCGACAACCAGTCACATGGGCGATGTTCGGGAAGCCGTGACATACCCGCCACTCGAGATAAAGCAGAGGAGAAAACTCTCCCCGATGGAGGTTTACCTAGGCGCGCACGCTTGATTCAAAGAAGCACCGGCTATTCTCACATGGGAAGAAACGCGGCACTAACTCTCGACGCGAGCTCCATTGCAAGAAGGTTGATCTGGGCCCGGAGCGGAGGAAAACTAGCAAATCACGAGTATCGCCGGACCCAACTCGAGAATGCCTGAGTATGCTCAGCAAGAAGGAAAGGAACGCGATATACCGTGAAGAGATCAAGGAGACCGTTCGCTTGAGCGAGAACTCTCCAACCTCCCAGGAGGGTTAGCAATTGCACGCTTGATTCGGTTCAGGCAACCATTTGTTGTGCGCGACATTCGAACAAGCTGCGTCAAGCGTAGGCTACCTCCCCGCGAGGCATCCAAGCCGGTATCACAGGGACGAGAATCCGTCAAGCTGCCCGAAGCTCCCGGGAATTCATCCACAATCAATGAGTTGAGGGAAGACATATGGCCCTATGCTACGAGGAATCCTCCTCTAACTATGGCTCAACTTCGAAGCGGCTGTTCGAAGGGACCAAACTGATGTCGGCGTTCTAACCCGATCGGGTCAAATCCATGCATTACCACCTAAGGCCACCAAAAAGCCGACGGAGCAAATTGCAATCCGCCGGCCCCGAAGACGCAAATTCCTTGAAAGAGGACCCGATCCTCACTCGGCTCAAGCGGACTCGGGCGAACATTTCCCTTTGGTCTCTGCTCACCTCCTCTTATCCTCACAAGCTCAAGCTAGAGGAAAGCTGGCCCGATACCATGGTCCCCGTGGGCGAACCCCGGATGAAGTCATTCGGATGATCGGCAACATCCACTATGGCAACATTATCACCTTCAGATTTGGACCTTCCAAAATTTGGGGCTGATCACAACGAGCCGCTCTACATCACAGTCCAGTGGACGAGCGTCGCCTTCCCAGCGTGTTGGTAGACGGAGGTTTCGGAATGAATGTCTTGCCCGCCAAGATGATGGACACCTTGACATCAAGCCCACGAGATCTTAAGCCTTCGGTCCACACTTTCAAGGCCTATGACTCTACTTCCCGTACGGTTCTCGGGGTTGCTACTCTCAACATCCGGTTCGGCAAGCGGGTGATCCCCACCGAATTCCAAGTGTTGGACATTCCAATCACTTTCACAGCCCATCTGGGCGTCCACTGGCTGCATCAAATCAATGGCGTGGCATCCACCCTTCACCGGTGCCTTAAGTTCATGCAAGGCAACGAGCTAACCACGGTCTACGGCGACGGCGTCACCAATGAGGGGACCCGGCACCAACGACATTCCGGTGTTGGAAATCAAGCATAATGATGACATGCCATTAAGCTGGATTCACTCTGGAGACCTCCAAGATCCAAATATGCAACGTGGACCTTCCACTTTGTCTCACGATCAGATTCCTCCCGCCATGAGGATGATGAAACTCATGAACTTCATCCCGGGGCGGGGCTCGGCAAAAGGCTGCAAGGCCCGACACCAAGTTATTGAAGTCGAGGACCACACCACGGTCCGGGGGCTTGGCTACGTGCCAACACCGGTGACATCAAGAAAGACAAAGGCTCGCCCGCACCAAGGCAAAGCAGCTCCGCAAAAGGGGAACCTCAGACGGCACACCCAATCTCCGACCTTACGGCTTTGACCTCGCTCATTACTTCACCAAGGGAACAGCCAGACCGAGGGGGACCAACAAGGAACCGAGGGCCGAGAGGACCGGGAGCAGAACCGACGAAGCGGGCGGGGACCGACGGCGAGCAAACGGGCCGAGGGGACCGACGGTGGAAGCTGATGAAGATGAGAAAGAAGCGAGGATAGTCGGCACCGAGACTACGGGAAGAATGGAACGGCTAGCACGGGACCTCAAGCGTTTGAGAGGACTCAAAGCTAATCCGATAAGGAGCGTTCCTCGACATCACGGCTCTACCTGGACCAGCTGCCACCACGAGTCCGGCATGAGTACACATTCAAGGGAATCCCGAGACTTGGAGGAGCAACTCAAGGTACTCTCCATGGGAAACAGATTGTTCGGATCGCCCGCGAGGCCACATTCGAGACGGTAAGTCCAAAGCGAAGGAACCAGAATTCATAGAAGACGCTCTCGGTGGACCGGCTCTCTGAGTGCATTTGAAGAAGTCATGGAGTTGCCCAACTTGATCGGCGGGGCTCCGACAATGGCATGATCGCCATGATTGGGACGGCGAAGCTAAGCCTCTCGATCCCGCACCCTCATCAAGCATCCAGCAATGCCGCGAAGAATTGGGTAACTTTCACCGGACCAAGGGCGAAGCCGGGCGAATTGGAAGACAAGGCGGGCCCGCACCCACATCTCCACTAAACCCGGTCTCAAACCCTCTAAGTCGAGTCCTTGTCGAGTCCAGTCCTACGAGTCATCCAGCCGGCCTTACGTGGGAGGACTATAATGTTGTAGCCAATCATGTATTCCCGTTCTTGTTTAATGAAAAGTCGACCTTTCGGAGTATCCTCTCATTGCCACTTTAACAAGCTGATAAGTTAACAAACAACTTAAAAGACGTTAATAATTCAATTGATAAAGAAGCGAGACACATTAAACGAACAATACATTAAAGAAGTTCTCGAGCGTGTAGTTGACCAAGAGGACAATGGGGCCCAAGCTGCCGAAGAGGTTATGACCAAAAGTGAACACAGGGTCGGTGCAAGAGCCTAAAGAGACACTGAAGTGGGCGGTTTCTTCGCCGATGCGAGAAAAAGAAGCCACTGATAAGCCTCCTCAGGAGTATGTTGACGTGTTCGCTGGTCATATCGGGACATGCCGAGACTCGATCCCTCAATCGTGGAGCACGAGAATTCCCTGGATCCCGAATCCAAGCACTGTCAAACGAAGGCTGCGCAAGATCAAGCGAGTGGTCCTTGCAAGTTAAAGAAGAAATTGAGAAAATGCTCGAGTTGGTTTCATCGAGTGATTGAGTACCCGACTTGGCTCTCCAACATCGTGACGGTCACCAAGGCCAACGGAAAGGTCGGATCTTTGCGTGGATTTCCGGGATCTCAACAAGGCCAGCCCTAAAGATGATTTCCCATTGCCTAACATCGACATCTTTGGTCGACACCACGGCAAATTTTGAAGTAAAGTCCTTCGTGGACGGGTTGTTGGATACAACCGAGATCAAGATGTCCGAGGAGGATCGGGCCAAGGCGCCTTCACCACTCCATGGGGGACATGCATTACACGGTCATGCCGTTCGGTCGAAGAACATTTGGGGCTACTTACCGGCGGGCTGCAGCGGCCCTCTTCCATGACATGATTCACAAAGAAATCGAAGTATGTCGACGACATGATCATCCACTCAAGGGATCGGACATGCGGCACATGACGAGATACGAGGAAGTTCTTCAACAGACTCGAGAAAACACTCCATGAGGTTGAACCCGGCAAAGTGCACCTTCAGGCGTCAAGCGCGGCAAGGTCTTGGGGTACATGGTTACGAGAAAGAGGTATCGAAGCCGATCCCGGGAAAATCAAGGCCATCATCGACATGAAGCCGCCTCAAACCTGACGAAGTAAAGAGCTTCATGGGAAGACTTGATACATCGGTCGCTTCATCAACCGGTTGACATCTCTCTGCGAGCCCATGTTCAGCCGATGAAAAGAATGCCGACATCAAATGGGACTCAGAGTGCCAAACGGCTTTTGAAAAGATCAAGACCTACTTGGTGAATCCCCAATTCGTGCCCGCCACATGAAGACAAGCCACTACTCCTATATCGACGATGAGACACGTCAATCGGAGCAATGCGGCACAAGAACGAGAAAGATTCCAAGGTTGAGCATGCAATCTACTTCGTAAGCCGAGCTTCAAGGAAGTGAACTCGGCTACTCGGCATCGGAGAAAACTTGTACCGCCTTGGTATGGGTAGTTGGGAAAGCCCGAAACACTACATGCGGTCGCATTCGGTGCTCCTGGTCTCCAAAGTGGACCCCGTCAGATATCTCTTTGACAAGCCATCCTGTCGATGCGGCTAGCCAAGTGGTCATTCTTCTGGTGAGTTCGACATCAAGTACATGGTCGAGAAAATCAACAAAGGGCGAGTAATGGCGGATCGGCTTGCCGACTTCCGAGCGGTGAACCTAAGGGTCACGATCCGCAATTTCCGGACGACGGAATCTTTTCACTTAGCCGGCGCAAACCGCTGGCAACTCTTCTTCGATGGGGCAGCCAACAAGAAGGGGAATGGTATTGGAATGCTCCTTGTCGATCCCAAGGACGAGCATACTCCCATAGCCGTCAGTGAATTTTGAAGCGACCAACAATGCGGCGAGAATCTGAAGCTTGTGCGGCGGGTTTGGAAGCCGCCCTCGGCGCAACATCTCGAGTGGATGTATATGGAGACTCGGCATTGATCATCAATCAAGTATCCAACAAATGGAAGACGGTAGATTCGTCGCCTTGAAGTACCACGCGTACATGGAGGAACTCATTGCTCGGTTCAAGGACATCTCTTTTCACTATTTGCCAAGAGACAGGGAACCGCTTCGCGAACGCCTGGCAACCCTCGCCTCTCTTGTCGAAATTCCCGATGGGAAAGCGGTAAAACCCCTCGAGAATAGGCGGACGGGAAACACCCGCCTATTCTTTGTGAGATCGAAAAAGAAAAAGAAACGATCGGCGAACCTGGTACAATCAAATTTACCGGTACCTCCAAAGCGGAGAAGCTTCCTTCACAAATGAAGATGGAAAATACAAAGAAGGGATCAAAGCCAAAAACATGATGGCATTAAAACGCTGGCATCCCATTTCGTCATGCAGGGGTATGTTGTACAAGAAGCGCCACCAAGGGCCACTCCTTCGGTGTGTAAACAAAGAAAAAGCCGGCGAGCTAATGAACGAAGTTCTACAACGGAACTGCGGTCCCGCATACGAACGCCCGAGCATTGACACGGATCATTCTCCGTATGGGATACTATTGGATATCAATGGAAACAGGCGCATCCGGTTCGTCCGAAGGAAAGCTGCGACAAATGTCAACGGTTCTCCAACCTCAATCACATCCCTCCTCATGAACTCTATTGCATGACTACGCCATGGCCTTTCGCCACATGGGGAATCGACGTCATCGGCAAGATCACTCCTCCAGGGAGCAATGGTCACGAAGTTCATTTTAGTCGCGATCGACTACTTCACCAAATGGGTAGAAGCCGGATCGTACAAGGTCTTGAATTCTAAGAAAGGTGGCCGAGTTCATCCGAGAGAACATCATGTGCCGATACGGAGTGCCCAACGAGATCATCTCCGACAATGGGACCACTTTGAAGGAGATTGTGACCAACTCTTGACCGAATTCGAGTCACACGTCACAGGTCTTCTCCTTACGGACCACAAACCAATGGTGCGGTAGAGGCGGCCAACAAGACTCTCGCCATGATAATCGAAAGATGACCACCGAGAGGTCGGGAGGCGCGCTACATCTAGCCCTGCGGGGATACCGAACATCGGTCGAGAACCGCCACGGGGAGACTCCGTTCGCGCTTACCTACGGAATGGAAGCGATGTTACCGTGGAATTGGAAATTCCATCCCTCAGAGTCCTCTTGGAAAATGGGATCAATGAAGTCGAATGGCTACGGAGCGCCGTCACGACGAACTTGCTCTACTCGACGAGCGCGGATTGAAAGCCATGGAACACACTTTCGAGCCTACCGGAGCGAGCGTAATGGCACGAGCATTCGACAAAGAAAGTCAAGATCCGAGACATCGAGAGAAGGCGACTTGGTGCTAAAGGAAAAGCCTCCTACGCGAGACCAATCCCCTCGGAAAGTGGGAGCCTACTGGATAGGACCGTTCGTGGTACAAAGAATCTTTCTCCGGAGGAGCCATGAAGCTAGCAGACTTGGACGGAAACCCTTTCGTTAACCCCGTGAACGGAAGCAAGCTCATGAGATACTTCGTTTGAGGAAGAGCACGAGTCAACTCACCTTCCCCATACATCGTCCCCCTCGGTAAATTAAAGTGCTAAAAGAGTAATACCCATTTGGATACATTCCCGCTAATGATCCAGGGTAAAAAGCAGTCGCACTTCTTTTGTCTTTGTTTTCTCAAATTCACCTAAAGTGTCGAACTACGGTGACCTCGAGCCCCTTAGTCCAATTGTAAAAGGGAACGTAGGCAGCCATCTTTGGTTCGGTCTAAAAAAAAAAAACAACAAAAAATATACAATAAGCATCAATTGCTTGTGTTTCGAAAAACTCTTTTCATTTAACCTACAAATTCATAACGGTTAAAACATTCTTTGATGAGTTCAAGCACGGTCAACTCTTGACTCGCTACACGCTAGCAAAACTACAATAAAACATTAATCAATTAATGTGTACGCAATGACAATGGGTGGATACTGCGGACGGCAAAGGTCAACCTAGTTTCCGTACTAGGTCCTTCATCCTTCTTCCCTTCCCTTTTCCCCGGCGAGTGTTCTTCACCTTCGCGGGAAATATTCCGGTAGGCCTTCTACTGGCTCGGGGACTCTTCCGACGCCTCCGTCAAGCTTCGTGGTGTCAACGCGACCCTTTCTCTAGCTCTGTCTCGAGCCGCCTCGCTTGAGCCATCATTGTAGTGCTTTGATTGGCCTCCCGATCGGCACTTGCCACATAATCAGCCATGGCATCGCCATACGATTCCCGGGGTTAGCCACGCTTCCTATCCTCCTCAAGAAAGTCGAGGCATCCGAGGTGATCGGCACCCAACGGCTCACTCCGTCTCCACAAGATAGCCATCTGTGTCTCCCCATACACTCTTCGTACCGGTTCGGATCTTGCGTCGACAGAACGGTGCCCTCTCTCAGGTGAAAAGAGAACCACAGCGGGGAAAGGACGTGTATTGCCACCACTTAGGGTGATCGGCAATAAGCGTCGAAGGATCTTCCATCCGCAAAGATCCCACCTCAAAGGTAGCAACATAAATCGGATCGGTCGGTGGCACTGCTCCGGCCCGTCTTGCCGCGAGAACCAATGATGGAATATAGAAAGACGCCTCGAGACGGCCCAGGCACTCGACAATCAACAGACCCTCTGAGCGGTCCTACAAGTCTATAACTTCCAATGGGAACCCACCATCGCAAGTGATGCGTGCAAAGTGCGGCCATCGCAGCTCTAGCTCGGCTGATTGCCCCCTATCACCGGAGGACGTCGCGAGAAAGACCAAGCGTCGCAAGACATTGGCACCTCGGGCATCATCTGCGGCCTCTCCCTCGACCACATGGTCGGCATAAGCGGGACTCCCTCCCCACATGTATCGGCTACCGGTCGCCATCCGGCCTATGCCCTGAGAACGTCTCGCCCAAGACCAATGGCACGATGTCTCCCCACTCCGGCCTTTGCCTCACCGAGGTCCGGTACAACGTGATGGCACACACCCGAGAGACGTGAATGTGAGCGAAGTAGCAATCGCGCACGAAGCAAACGCGTCCCACGAAAAGACGCTCCCCTCGGCTTCAGGCAAATCTTTCGGGCGGTCCCGAAATGTCAACGTAATCGGTATCTGTATCGGCATCCCGTATGCTTCTCCGAACCCGAGATACCCAACAAAGACACTAGCTTCTCAACGGTGGCCATGCCACCCGGCTATACGGAAGAACTAGGAGCTGTTAGTCTCGG
>JAFEMH010008172.1:0-60004 GCA_022495995.1 Adenophora triphylla var. japonica | reverse complement strand
AAGCCTTCCCTCTCAATGCGTTTAGCGAAGTGGTCCTTCTTCTTGGCGAGAATACGACATCAACTATGTGACCCAGAGAAAGGCCATCAAGGTCAAGCATTGTCGAGATCACTGGCGAATTTCCCCGATAATGAAGACGAGAGGGCACAGAACTCCAATTTCCGGATGAAGGGATCTTTGCGGTTGAGCACGAAAATAGATGGCAATTGTTCTTTGACGGAGCCGCTAACAAAGAGGAAATGGTGTAGGAATGCTATTGGTCGATCCGAAAGATGAGCGTACCCCCATAGCCCTCAAGTTGAACTTTCTTGTCACGAACAATGTCGCAGAGTATGAAGCTTTGCATTCTTGGTTTGGAGAGCCTTAGAAAGAAATGTCAAGGAGCTCGAAGTTTACGGAGACTCGGCCACGATCATCAACCAAGTCTCCAACAAGTGGAAGGCTGTGGACCTGTCTATGCAACGGTATCATGCCCGTATGGAGGAGTTATTTGGACGGTTCGGAGAAGTGACTTTCCACTACTTGCCGAGGAAAAGAACAGTTCGCGAGATGCCCTAGCTACTCTAGCCTCATTGGTAGAGATCCCCAGGAAAAGCCATAAAGCCCTTCGAGTGGGTAGAAGAGAAGCCCCGGCCTTACATTTGTGAAGTGGACACAGGACCCGAGCCTATAAAGGAACCTTGGTACAATCAGTTACCAATTCCTCAAAGACGGAGAGTCGGCTTTCGGAGACGAAGAAGGTAGACCGAAAGAAGGTATCGAGCGAGAGCTTACAAGCCACGAAAAGGTTGGCTTCTCGTTATGTCATTCTAGGAGGCAACTATACAAGAAGCGGTATCAAGGACCACTCCTCTTATGTGTCACTCAAGAAAGAGCCGGAGAGTTGATGGCCGAAGTCCACAATGGTCCACTGCGGTCCTCACATGAATGCCGAGCCACCCGATGCAAGTGATCCTCGAGAATGGGTTACTCTCTTGGATCTCCATGGAGACGTTTGCGTTCGGCACGTCGAACTGCGACAAGTGCCCGCGGTTTGCCAACCTCAACCATCTCCCACCTCATGACCTCTTGCGCATGGCGACTCCTTGGCGTTTGCAACTTGGGGCATTGACGTGATAGGGAAAATATCCCCGGCAGGAAGCAATGGGCACGAGTTCGTGTTGGTAGCCATCGACTACTTCACCAAATGGGTAGAGGCCAAGTCCTACAAGGTCCTCACTTCCGAGAAAAGTGGCCCGGTTCATCAAGGAAAACATAATGTGCGAGATATGGGGTGCCCAGCGAGATCATTTCGATAATGGGTCACACTTCGAAGGAAGGCTGCGATAGGCTGGCATCGAGTCGAGTTACTCGCCACAAGTCGTCCCAGTACGGACCTCGAGACCAATGGAGCCGTGGAAGCTGCTAATAAGACACTCGAGCGGATCATCAGGAAGATGGCCATCCGTGGTCGTGATTGGCCCGAAAAGCTGCACCTAGCACTGCAGGGACTCTGAACGTCGCTGTCGGAAACGGCCACGGGAGAAACTCCTTTTGCCCTAACTTACGGGATGGAAGCGGTGTTACCGGTGGAGTTGGAAATCCCGTCATTAAGGGTCCTCTGGAAAACGGTGTCAATGAAGTGGAATGGTTGCGCGGCCGGCATGATGAGTTAGCCACCTTGACGAGAGAAGGCTAAAAGCCATGGAACACACCCGAGCCTACCGGAGGCGAATGGCCGGAGCGTTTGATAAAAGGTCAAGGCCGGAGACATCAAGAAGGCGACTTAGTCTTTGAAAGTAAAGCCCCCTACCGGAGACAACCCCACAGGAAAATGGGAACCCGTCTGGATCGGCCCTTATGTGGTGCGAGAAGATATTATCGGGAGGAGCCATGAAGCTTGCGAGACTTGGATGGCAATCCCTTTGTCCACCCGGTCAACGGTGATAAACTCCGAAGATACTATGTCTAATAAAAAAAAAAAAAAAAAAAAAATCTTAGTGCAAAAGAGTAATGCCCGGCTAGGATGAAAACCCCAAAAAGGGCGGTCTAGAGCAAAAACGGGGTTGCACATATAAAAAAAAAAGAAAAAAAAATCTTAGTGCAAAAAGAGTAATGCCCAGCTAGGCTGAAAACCCCAAAAAGGGCGGTCTAGGCAAAAAACAATAGTGCACATAAAAAAATTTGGTTCACCGAGAATGAACTACGTAGACTGAGCCCCTTAGCCTTTCTTGTAAAAGGGAACGTAGAGCGATATATCTGTATGTAGTTCGGTCCTAAACAATAAAAAGGACGATTAAGTTTCCATGAAATATGTCACGATCAATAAAAAAAAAAAAGAACATTTGAATTTCCATGAAATGTGTCTTGATTAATTTTTAAGATAATATGCCTTGTTTCATTACAAGTTAAAAACTTCTTGATGAGTTCAAGCACGGTCTACCTCTTAACTCTGCTAACTTCGCTAAAAAGATCTAAAATACAATAAAATGCCTAAATAAACTAATGTGTTTGCAAATGGCAATAAGAGGATCTTGAGAAAAGACTTGCCGGTCGTCATTCGGCCGAGTCTTCTTCGGTCTTCTTCCCTTTTCCTCGGCCTCGTCGAGTCTTCTTCCTTTTCTTCTCAATAATGTCGGTATCCCTCATCCCGACCTGCGGTATCCTCACCTTTGGAGCCTCTACCAACCCCGTGTCAATGAGTGCTCTCTCTATCCGAGCACGAGTCCGCACCTCCTCCCTGCGAGCCTCGGTCAAGGAGCGACCTCGAACAATCTCTTGTACCGAGCCTCCATATCTCCGACCAAGTCACACTGATTGGTTATGGCAACTCGCCTTAGCCTCGGTCTCCCTCGAGTCCTACTCGAGTCACGGTCGGCTCCCAATAAAGCTCGACGTCTATCCTCCCAAGATAACTGTGAGTCGCTCCCACGTCTCCCTCTCGTACTCGCCCAAGTAGACGAGTGGTCAAGATGGTGCTCTTCCCGCTCTGAAGATAGCCCACGGGTGGGAAAGCGGTATGTGTCCAAGCCCTCGAGAAGAAAGAGAAGGCTGGTGGATCTCTCATATCCAATGACACCACCTCCATGGTCCGGATGTCCTCCCAATCACCAAAGGCTCTGTAAAGCCCCAAATTGCCCTCGGATACTAAGCGGGGTATGTAGAAGGATGACCGGCGAGAATCACGGAACCCTCGCGGCATAAGACTCTGAAATATCCTCTGATACGCAACCTCCAATGTGGTATCCACCAACGGATGTCGAAGTGGATAGCCTAGCCATCATCGGCTCCCGGCTACCTGTTCTGTTGCCTAGGCGCACCTCTCAGAAATCACCCAAGGGCAGAGTCGGCAAAGCCCCGGGCAAAGCCAGAGCCTCTCGTGCGGCCTACGAGTCAACATAGCCGGACTCCCGAACCTCATGAAACGGTCTCCCGAGCCATCCCTATCGATCCCATGAAATGTCTCTCCCAAAACCGGCGGGACAATATCCTTCCCGGCCACTCGGTCTCGACCATGTCCAAGAGGCCACTATGACAGATCCCCACGGACTCGGCGGTGAACGAAACGAGAGAATACGCGAGAGAATGAAAGCATCCATAGCCACCGTGGTTGCGGCCATATCCCGGAGACCCAAACCTACCCGGGATATCGTAAAGGTCAATCCTATCCGGGCTACCATCATCCTCTCGGCCTCTCCCAAAGGAATGCGAGAAAAGATGCAAGCTTTACCGTCACCGGCACGTCTCCGATCAGCGGAATAGATATAGCCTCGGTCTCGGGACCCCCAATCAAGGCTACTGAAGTCTTCGTGCGTTGGGACAATTTCGTTGTAAGAAAAGCGGTAAACATGTCTCCGGACGTCCCGTAATTTTCTTTGCGGCTCTCAACGAGTCCCAATCGGGCGGGAGATCCCTCAAATGCCATAAAGACTTGATCTTGAAGGAAGAATCAAGCAGTCCCTTGTGATTTTGGAAGTTATGTTTCGCCCAAGATTGAAGACCGGATAGAAAATGGTCTCGCTTCCCCCTTTGCAATCTGACGGGCTTCTCCATCGCAAAGTGTTCAAAGATGGTGCTTTTCGGTCCAAAATATGCTCTGGGAACAATTGGGACAAGTCTAGAGTGAAAATG
Organism: Adenophora triphylla var. japonica; assembly: GCA_022495995.1. Lineage (NCBI taxonomy): Eukaryota > Viridiplantae > Streptophyta > Magnoliopsida > Asterales > Campanulaceae > Adenophora > Adenophora triphylla. The sequence goes on along the minus strand of JAFEMH010008172.1, from coordinate 55,894 downwards.
AAATGAAATGGCCAAGCCTTGCTTTTATTCAGAAAATAACCGGCTCGAGACGGGCGGTAGCCGCACGGCTTCATTTTCCCTAAAGGCCATGCCGCACGGCTACATTAGCCCTCTGCAGAAAAAAATTCTGCAGCAACCAAAGTTGCTGCCCAAGGGAGTTTTCACCCCACTTTTTCAACCAAAACCTGTACAAAAACATATCCAGAAGCCATTCAAGCATTTATACACCATTATAAATCATTTTGGCCCAATTTCAGCCCCAATTCCAAGCAAAAAGTTGCCCCAAGGCTCAGATAATATGCAAATTGAGAAAGCATAAATTAGAAAAGTAAATAAAATGTAAATACAATGTTTTCGCCCCATCGGCGCCCAAATAAAAAAAAAATAAACAAAGTGTGCATCAAATTGTTCATTGTTTGTTTTCGTTCCAAATCTATTCTAGAGACCTCTTAGGCCTCCGATTCTTCTTCCTCCTCATCGTGCCGGCTCATAAATGCTAGCCTCCCTCATCAAGTCCTCACAGTCGCTCCACGTCGACAAATGGACATTATCGTGCCCGTACTCGGCCATTTGCTCCCGGAATGTCGGCGTTGGGTCCCCGCCCGAGGCATGGCACTTTGGAAGAGTACTCCGAGGCCGATGAGGTAGACGCGTGCCCCGACGTGCCTTCTCTTGCGCCCCAGCTCCTGTGCATCCGCTGCCGCCTTCGAAGCGCGAGCCGGCTTCCTCGAAGAAGACCGGCACATGTCCTTCCGGCCCCTATTACGCACGACCGGCCCTATCGTAAGTGCGATGGAACACGAGAAAAAAAGAGAAAAATCTCGAGAAAATCTCGAGAAAATTGAAAAAGCAGAAAATCTGAAAGCTAAAAAGGGAATAAGACCCTAAGAGTACACTTACAGTGCTATCAGGCGGCAAGGTGTACTGGGGCTCCCTAGCATCGGGGACAGGTATCCTCATCCTCCTCGGCACTCCATGGACCACATAGGACAAATGCGCAGGAGGGATCGGCGGGTCAGTAGGCTCATCCTCCCCATATCCCTGAGTGACCGCCAGCTTCACTAGCTTCTGTGGCGTCCTCAGGCGCTGCTCCACAAACACAGCGTAGGGGGTGTCCATGTCAAAATACTCCTCTGCAGCCATACCTCCCTGGTACCTCTCAATCTCATCCGCCGGCCAGTCCCTGGGCTGCAGCATCCGTGCTGGAGGGTCAGAAGGAGTAATGGCATCTAGTGGGGGAACATGACCATGCTGCCTCGAGAAGCGATCCCCCAAGTAAATGACATCACATGTCAGCCCAGTGAGCCACCTCCTCTGCCTCGTCGCCTCGATAGCATCTCCCAGCAAAATCTCCGGATACCTGCCCCAAGGGTAGAAGTCCACTCCGTCGTGCCCATCCCTGTTGATGACTGGCCTCACCATTTTGTAATCGAAGGTAATCCGGGTCTTCCCCGTGAATTTATCTCTCGCATCTCCCCTCCAGCGAACCATAGCAGGGAAGATGGTGACATCACTCTGCTGGTTCCAAGGGAAGAACCCGATCACCTCGCAGAACCAGGCCTGCATGTTCAAAACATCAAAAGGTCATTCTCTCTCATAAAAGTCTCAAGACAGGAAAAGAGAAAAGAAAAAAAGAAAGGAGACTACCTCAAGGGCAAATGAGAAGCAGTCCATGGAAGCAGCCTTGTTCCGACTGTACATGTCCAATGAGAAGTACAACTCCGCCAATCCGGCCTCGCCCCACGAGACCGTCCCTATCCCATCCACATCCTCCAGAGAGTCAAGGAGGCAAGTCATAGCTAGCGTCCCAGAATTGGCGAAGATAGTGACTGATAGCATCAACCATATGAATGCTCTAGGCAGTGCTGGCGATCACATCATTAGCAAGAAAGTTCTGCATGCAAGTCTCGAACCGCCACCTCGACATTCCGTGTCTCCATACCCGGCCCCTTGGGAATCGGCTCAAACCCTACCAAAGCCCGGAACTCCTCGGTGTAATATGGTCTCTCCAAGTCACGGGCCTCCCGGTGAACTGTAGGCCGATGGCAATAGTTTGTGAAATCGGCAGAGTCACCGCCGCTCTCCCGGCTCAGGTGAAAGCTATGTGTACTGTCCCACCAGAACTCAGAAAGGGCCTGGACCAAGCCCTTGCTCTTAGAGGTGATGTGGACACCCCTGCCGATGGCCTCTACAAACGCATCCAGGCCGGTAGCCCTCACCAGCTGCTTGGGATTTATCCCATTCTTCTCAAAATCCGGCATCCTCTGCCAAAGCTTAACTGCAATCTCCGATGGTCCTCTAGACTTGTTCTCCTATAGACAAGCACATCAAAAAGAAGCGTCAGTCCTTCATATTATTTCAAAAGCAAGCATATATTCAAAAGTGCACATATTTTCAAAAGAAAAGCATTCACGAAAGTTTTTCTAGCATTATTTGCATCAAAAACGTGTCTTTCATCACTTGAAACGCGTCATTGCTTTCCTAAAGCACAAAATCACAATTCTTCGCACATAAGCATTATTCTTTCAAAAAAATGGCATGCATGAATCATTTTCATCTTCCAAAATCATGTTTTCTCATTGAAAATCAGAATTTTGACCTAGTTCTAGCACAAGGCAAGAACTCCGTCTCATATTTTGAAAAATTCTCATTCTTACTTCATTTTGCGAGAAAAAAGTGAGTCATTCTCATAATTTCCATCAAACAAGTTGCACATTGCACATTCTTAGCCTCATAGGTTGTTCATGCATCTCAAAATCATTCAAAAAAAAATCATTCAAAAATCCTAAAATTCGGGTCAAGCCCTAAATCATTCAAAAATCAAGCAAAATCATCGGATTTGAGCAAAATGAGAACGCTTACCCCAACCGATCGCGGGTTCGTTGATTTATGCTCCCTTCTCCCCGGGTAAAGCTCCGATGGAGGCGTAAGGAAGTCATACTTCCTCTCCGTCCGAACGAGCTCCTTTCTCCTCCTTCTCGCAGCCGCGGAGATGTTCCTTCTTGCTTGCCTTGGTATGGGATTGCCCTCCGGATCCATTCCAATCGATAGAAGCAAAAAAGGGTTGAAGAAATTTCGAAATTCTCTCTCTCTTCTCTCTCTCTCTCGGCTGAAGTGGGCGGCAACAAGTGCCCAGTCCCCGTTCAAACCTGTTTTCAATAATCTGGAAAAACAGTCTCTCTAGCCGTACGGCTTCTTTTTCTCCATCTCATGCCGGGCGGCTTCATTCGCTACGAGCGTAAATTACAATCCTGCCCGGACCTTCCACTTGGGCATGCAATTTCCGTTATCTTTTAACCAAGATAACATCTTTTCAGAAAATATCCCTTATCTCTTTAGCAATCAAGCTTTATTCCCAGTCGCCTCCGTTAATTCCGTTATAACGGGATAACACTAGGTGACAACCTCCGAATTGTCAGAACTCTAAACTTGTGCTACCTCTATCCGCGAATAGTGAAGTATGCCCAAGTCATTCCAACTTGTGCTACCTCTATCCGCGAATAGTGAAGTATGCCCAAGTCATTCCAACTTGTGCTACCTCTATCCACGAATAGTGAAGTATGCCCAAGTCATTCCAACTTGTGCTACCACTATCCGCGAATAGTGACGTATGCCCAAGTCATTCCAACTTGTGCTACCACTATCCGCGAATAGTGACGTATGCCCAAGTCATTCCAACTTGTGCTACCACTATCCGCGAATAGTGACGTATGCCCAAGTCATTCCAACTTGTGCTACCACTATCCGCGAATAGTGACGTATGCCCAAGTCATTCCCACTTGTGCTACCACTATCCGCGAATAGTGACGTATGCCCAAGTCATTCCAACTTGTGCTACCACTATCCGCGAATAGTGACGTATGCCCAAGTCATTCCAACTTGTGCTACCTCTATCCGCGAATAGTGACGTACGCTCAAGTTTCCCAACTTAAGTTACCTTTATCTCCGTCATAAAGAGATAGCGCCATAAGCTCTAGCTTCTTCAGGTGACAGCCTCCGAATTGTCAAAATCTCAAGGATCCTAGACATCGTTCCTAACTATCTAGTGATGCTTGAACTACGATCAAGGCTTGATTCCTCCGGGATACGTAGGTAGCCTTTTATAAAAGGTTCAGCCATTCGACCACTTTGGTCACCCTGTTTCTTTGTCACTCCTCAGTGATAAAGTGCCCCCTCATAGAAGTTCAGATATCCGACCACCTGGGTCACTCCTAGCATATCCCCAGTAGGATCAATTGCTTGACCTCCTAGGTCATTTTCTCTTCTTTTTCCCCGGCAAGAGACCAGTTTCTCTTCTTCCTTCCCCAGCGGATCCTAATTCCGAACTACGGCCTGGCTTGATTCCTCCGGGATACGTAGGTAGCCTTCCAAAAGGTTCAGCCACTCGACCACCTTGGTCACCCAATCCGTCTCGGCATTCGCCAGATCGGATCCTTTTCTATCGACAACCCCACTCGCCTTGCAAGTGACGTTGCCGAGGGGCTTCTGTAAGTACCCAAATCTGGCTCATGCCTTCCGGTTAATTTTCCCGACATTTCGGTAAGTTTCCCGGTAATTCCCCGGACCTTCCTAGTGTTCCGGAAATGTCCTAGAGCAGTCCCAAATTAAAATTAGGGCTGAAGGAAGCCTTCCTAATTAAGAAAACACGTTTTTCTTAATTAGGGAGAAGGTTCTAGAATAATGCCACCTTGCATGGTTCTAGAATGCTGAGTCACAATGGATAAGACCGCACGGCCTCATTTGCAAAGAACCTGCAGCCGCACGGCTTCATTAGCCTTATCCAGACTGCCTATAAATAGAGCCCTCCTCTACCCATTTCAACACACAATTAACAACAACAAAAACACACACACTCCATAGCAATATAATCCAGACGTGAAGAACACCCTTGAAGGCTCAAGAAGGCGAAGAAGAAGCTCAAGAAGCCATCTCCCTCCTCCTTGAAGACCCAAGACGAACCTCTCCTCCTAGCTCCGTCCGAAGAAGCGAAGGAAACGATTGGTAACCTCGCACGCCCTAACCTTGCATTTTAATTGATATACTTGCTCATTGCATTCATATATCTTGCTTGGGACTTGGCATTTATTCATAAAGATCATTTCTTTATCACCCCCTTCCCCTTTGCATGCATTAAGACCTCATTTGTCATAAAAATGTAGTCTTTTTCATAAAGGTGCATCCTTTGCACCTAAAATCCCTATTTTCCAATAAAAATGTTATCTTTATGCATCATTTGCATATAAAGATCAAACCTTTTTCAATAAAAATGCATCCTTTGCATTCAAAAACCTTTTCTAATGCATCATTTGCATAAAAATCCTATCTTTACGCATCATTTGCAATAAAGATCATTTCTTTCAATCAAAAAAGCATCATTTGCTAAAACCAAAAATGTCATCTTTTCATTAAAGAGTCATTTTTTCATCATGTATTTCCCCCTTTCCCCCAACCTTGGAACGGACCGGTGTAAAAGTTCTCATCTTTGCATCGTTCCTTCTATTAAAGGTTCATGATTTCTTTAGGAAAAGGATAACTTTGAACCCTATATCTCCGATTATCGCTTAAGAAAGAGTATGAAGCCTCTATACGAGCTCGACCGTCTTAAAGCGTAGGATTGATGGGCTAAGGACATTCCTTCCTAAAGAACCTCATCTTTGACCAAAAGAGAGTCATTCTCTCGATCACGCAAGTCCCGAGGGTCCCGAGGTTTAAAATGCGATGATCATAAGTCATAAGATGAGGACGGGATCATAATCCCAAATACATAAATTCCAAGAAATCCCGAGCGACAACCAACAAATGGTTTGTACGTCCGGAAGATAACTTGGGACATTCCCCCTTTTACTCTCAAACACATGCACACAAAGAAAGCACGCAAGCAAACACGATTAATGAAATCTCGGGAGACTTGCTCCGGCAAGGCACTTTGGGTGAACGCCAAACGTTCTTCCCAAGGGGTAACTTAACCTCCGAACCCATAAAACCTTTTTTTCAAAGTTTTGAGGTAATCAAAATGGCGTGGCGACTCCGTTTTTCAAATAACTCGGATGTCTTCAAACTCGCGTGAATTCCAATAAACAAAATTTGGGGCACACATTCACAGCCACGCCGTTTAATTTTATTTAGCCCAAAACATTGAAAAAAGGCTTGTTTAAAAAACTGTTGTTGTGTGATGAGATTTTGTGTTCGGAGGTCAGGTTATGCCTCGAGAAGAGAATAGCAGAGCTCACCCGAGTCGCCTCGTATAAACGAGTCTTTCGATACCCCTTTTTCTTTAAAAGTTGTGTGTGTGTATGTGCTTTTAAAAATGCATGCTGAATATGATGTCTACATTGTATGCTATGTATTGAAATAGTTTGGGATGGAAGCCTTACCAATGTTGGTTCGTGTCTGTCTTCCGCTTGGGAATAGCATTTGAGTGTGAATAGTGCTCCGGGATGGACCGGGATTGCTTCGGGCAGAGGTTCGGGGTGCCTCGAGAGTGTTGGTTGTACTCGAGCAGAGGTTTGACGTGCCTCGAGAGTGTTGGTTGTACTCGGGTAGAGATTCGGCTTGCTTTAGGATGCCTCGAGATTGTCCAGCAGGGCTTCGGGATGAACCGAGATGCCTCGAGATGGACCGAAATGCCTCGAGATGGACCGAAAAGGCTTTGGGATGCGTCGAGAGAGCCTTGGGGCGGCTCAGGAGCGTCTCGAGAGTGCTCGGCAGGGCTTCGAAGCACCTCGAGGGGGCTCAGAAGGCCCCGGAGGGAACCGAAAGGGACCGAGAGTGCCTCGAAAGGACTTAGAGGGGAGCCTGAAGGCTAGGGGGAGAGAGGAAAGAAGGGAGGTGTGAAGAAAATGAGAGGGGAAGCCCTCTATTTATAGCCATGGAAAACTGCAAAATGGTCCGCACGGACTTCTTTGGGAAAACCAAATTTTTGGTTTTTCGGGATTTAAGGGAATCTCGTGGACTTTAAGAGGATTTTTGCAATTATGATGTCTGGGTTCAAAATGGTCCACGCGGACCTTTATGCAGGCAGACTATTTTTGCGTAATTCCCAAAAAGTCCTTTTACCTTGTTTTATCCGAGAAAGGTCCCACCTTGGTTTGGTTGGTGGTTTTTGGGGGTTTTGAAGGTTAGAAGTCTTTGGGATAACGTTTGTGTGATTTCGCGGTGTTTCCCGTGTGTTGGACGGGGACGGGGAGCGATCCAGATTGGGGTACTTACAGAAGCCCATCGCCGACGTCACTTATGAAGGAAGTAGGGTCGTGGATAAGATAAGGGTTCTGATCTGGATCGCTTGCTGGGAGAGAAAAGATGACCAGGTTGGTAGGACGGCTGGACCCTTTGATAGGATTCCTACGTATCCCTGATTGGGAATCAAGCCAATTGTAGTTCGTGTGTGAGGTGATCTTACGAAAAGATGGGTAATCTTCCTAAAAGATGGGTAATCTTACTAAAAGATAGGTAATCTTACTAAAAGATGGCTAATCTTACTAAAAGATGGTTTGTGGTGTAGGAGGACGTGTTATGTCCTCTGGTTGTGTCGACATGAGGACGGGTTATGTCCTCTGAATGGGGTGATGTCGTTATGAGGACCACTACCAGAAACAGGTCATTTAGCGACGGAATTATCAGCGACGGAAAGATTCCGTCGCTAAATAGCGGCGGAATATAGGATTTAGCGTCGGAAAATTTTTGGCGTCAAATTTAGCGACGGAATTTAATTCCGCCGCTAAATTCCGCCGCTAAAACGAATATTCCTCGAATATTCGTTTATTTCCGCCGCTAATTTGGCGGTTGATTTACCGACGGAATATTCCGCCGCTAAATCTTTATCAGCGACGGAAATATTCCGCCGGTGAAAATATATCATTTTTTATTTTTTTATTTATCGGCGTCGGAAATATTCCGACGGTGAAATTAAAATATTTTTATTTTTCTTTTTGAAATATTACACCGACGGAATATTTCCGACGGTGAAATTAAATGTTTTTTTTTTTTTTTATTAAACACCGACGGAATATTTCCGCCGCTGATAATTTAATATTTTTTTTATTTATCAGCGACGGAAAATTCCGTTGCTGATAATAAAATGTAATTTTTGTTTATTTTTAGAACTAATTAACAAAATAACAAACTAAAAAACATTAAAATATCATAAATATTTATGATATTTTTGAAAAAATAAATAAATCATAAATATTTATTAATTTTAATTTTATAATGCCATTATAAGTACCACATTCACCAAGCCGCTTATTCATCCTTGTGAGATCCCGAAAGTTGTGGCGTCATCAGGTTCTTTTTTTTTTTGTTTTGAACGAACATTCATGTACGTTTTTGTTTCGACAAAGAATTTAAATTTTAATTTCGCCACTTATCATTTATTTAGGAAAACAATAAGAAAAACCTTTTTGATTTTAAAGAGATTTGAGGGTTCGGGGTTAAGTTATGGAATGGGTAGGTCGAGGAGTATCCAAAATAAAACAAAAACAAGATTAGTCCAAAACAAGGAACTAACCAACTATTAGACAACACTCTGGAGATTATTGTCTCATAAGTCATAACTAAGATATCCAGAAAACAAAGACCCACATCATTACTGCTGAGCACACTGTACTCTCTCGGCCCCCACCACCGTGCATGTCATCATCTACATCGTAAGCTTCAATGTTGACATCGTGAAGGGTTGTCTCCTCGCACTCATCATCAAGCTCCATATCCGTCATCCGCGATGAAGGCTTAGGAGGCAAAGACACCCTCTAGGGCCTTGCATTGTTCGGAAGTCAAGGAACTCGGGGAAGTCGAACCCGCATTCGGACCCGGGCGGGGAAGGGAGAGAATTGAAATGTGGAATTACTCGAAATTAAAGATGAAATAGCACTGTGGTAAGAGCGGCTTGATATTTGTTTTTTCAAATTCAATTGCTGGAGAGAGAAAGAGAGAGAGAGAGAGAGAGAGGATGGGAGAGAGGGATTTAGAGGTGTCTGATTAATTTGGTTTGAAAGTTTGAAAAGGATATTTAGCCCCTAACAAATATGTCATCACCCTTTCGCTTGAACTTTGGGGTGCTCTTTCGTTGTAGTACAAAGACTATGTCTCCAAAGAAGAGTGTCGGGGAGCTTCATCGGCTTCTCGTGTGGGAATGTAATTTTCTGTCCATTTTGCATACCCTTCTCCACAACCACTTCCAAGACCTTCTTCTCCCGTACAATGCAAGGCCCTAGAGGTGTGTGTCGCTCCTAAGCCTTCATCGCAGATGACAGATATGGAGCTTGATGAGTGCGAGGAGACAACCCTTCACGATGTCAACATTGAAGCTTACGATGTAGATGATGACATGGACGGTGGTGGGGGCCAAAGAGTGCGGTGTGCTCGCAGAATGATGTGGGTCTTTGTTTTCCTGGATATCTTAGTTATTACTTATGAGACAATAATCTCCAGTGTTGTCTAATAGTTAGTTAGTTCCTTGTTTTGTATCCCTGTAACTCCTAAACCCTAAACCCTAAATCCCCAAACCCTAAACCTAACCCTAAACCTAAACCAACCCTAAACCCTAAACCCTAAACCTAAACCCTAAACCCCAAAACCCCTAAACCCTAACCCCTAACCCTAAACCCCAAACCCCAAACCACTAACCCCTAAACCCTAAACCATATAGGGTATAGGATATGTGGTATAGGCATGGTATGTGGTATACGATAGTGTATATCAGATAGTATAGTGTATATTGTATAGGGTATAGGGTATAGTGGAGTATAGGTATAAGGGTATATGGTGTATAGGGTATAGGGTATAGGTATAGGGTATATTGTATAGGGTATATGTGGTATAGGATATAGTGGTATGTGGTATAGGTATAGGGTATGTGGTATAGTGTGCATGTGGCATGTGGTATGTGGCATGTGGTATAGTGATATGTATAGGCATGTGGTATAGGGTATAGTGGTATAGGCATAGGCATAGGATATAGGGTATAGGGGTATAGGGTATAGGGTATAGGGTGTATAGTGTATGGTGGTATAGGGTATAGGGTATGTAGTACAGATAGTATAGTGTATAGGCATAACAGATAGTGGTATGTGGTATGGTGGCATAGGGTATAAGGTGGTATAGGATATAGGGTATAGTATGTGGCATAGGGTATAGATATGTATATATAGGATATAGGCATGTGGGTATTAGGTATAGTGGTATAGGGTATAGGGTATATGGATATAGGCATGTGGCATAGTGTATAGTAGACAGTGGGTAGGCATGTGGTGGCATAGGGTATAGTGTATATATAAATGTAGTATGGGTATAGGGTGATAGTGGTATAAATATATAGGGTATGTATAGGTATAGGGCATGTGTGGCATAGCATGTATAGGGTATAGGGTATAGGGTATAGGGTATAGGATATAGGGTATAGGGGTATAGGGTATAGGGTATAGGGTATAGGGTATAGTGTATAGGGTATAGGGTATAGGGTATAGGATATAGTAGGGGTGTAAATGGTTCGGTTTAGCTCGGTTTGGACAAATTTAGGAGCCAAACCGCTAGTATCGGTTTGGAAAAATTCAAAACCGAGCTGAGCTAAAAAAAAAATCGAACCGAGCTGAGCTAAATCGGTTTAGCTCGGTTTAGCTCGGTTTGAACCGCGGTTTGAATCAACCAAACAAATTTACAACAAAAAAAGAATATGTGCCACAAAAAATTAAAGACGAAAATTAGGATAAAAAATCAAAACTAGCTAAGTACTGATCAGACCGCTTAGGAGAAGTAGGGAGCTCATATAATTATACGTTAAATTAATTCTCGACACCATCTACAAAATCATACGTTTATACCACTATTTACTGTGATGTACTTTTTGGATTATAAATTCTCAGCCCACGGTGTGTTAGGGTTTTGAAGATCACATTTGCTTTCAAAAATGTAAACTTTGGTTGAAAAGGACATATTTATCTATTTTCATAAACAGTATGATTAAAATAACAGGAAAGTTGTGGCCTACGTTAGCAGACTTGTGTTGCAGGGCCCTCTCGGTTGTTTTCAAGTGAAAAACCTGTTGGGATTTTGATCAAAAGCTTAGATTGAAAACTCTATGCAAAAACTGTAGGGATTTTGATCAAAAGCTTAGATTGAAAACTCTATGCAAAAACAAAGTTCTACAAAAGGTAGCACTAATGAAAGAGGATATAGGCTACTAACGGTTTGGATTATAAATTCATAGCTCGGTTTCGTAGGTCAGTCTCGTAGCTCGGTCTCGTAGCTCGATTTCGTAGCTCGATTTCGTAGCTCGGTCTCGTAGCTCGCTGAAAGCTAAACGGTTTAGCTCGGCTGCCGGCTCGGCTCGGCACCCTCAAACCGCAAGCTAAACCGAACCACTCGGTTTGGCATTTTTTCAAACCGAGCTAAACCACTCAAATAAAAAAACCGAGCTAAACCCCACGGTTTAGCTCGGCTCGGTCTCAAACCGCGGTTTGAGCTAAACCGCTTACACCCCTAGGATATAGGGGTATAGGGTATAGGGTATAGGGTATGTGGCATATAGGTATGGTATAGATATGTGGTATGTGGGTATAGGATATAGTGGTATGTGGGTATGTGGTATAGATATGGTATGTGTATGGTATGGGTATAGTGGTATAGTGGTATATAGGGTATAGGGTATAGTGTATATATAGGTATAGGTGGTATAGGTATAGGGTATAGTGGTATAGGGTATAGGGTATAGGGGTATAGGGTATAGGGTATAAAAATAATGGCATTATAAAATTAAAATTAATTAATATTTATGATTTATTTATTTTTTCAAAAATATCATAAATATTTATGATTTGTTTATTTTTATATAAATAAAAATAATGATATTTATTAAATTAAAAATTTTTCAAAAATAATATTTATTGACTCATATTTATTTTTTTGAGAGTAATTTAAAAATAACTTTCATATTTTATATAAATAAAAATAATGGCATTATAAAATTAAAATTAATTAATATTTATGATTTATTTATTTTTATATAAATAAAAATAATGATATTTATTAAATTAAAATTAATAAATATTAATGATTTATTTATTTTTTCAAAAATATAATGAAAACAATTATATTTATTAATAATAGCGGCGGAAATTTCCGTCGCTGAATTTAAAATCAGCGGCGGAAATTTCCGTCGGTGAGAGTGCCATGTCATCGATCCAGGTGAGCGTACGTATAGTTTAGCGTCGGATTTATCAGCGACGGAATATTCCGCCGCTATATATTAATTATAGCGTCGGAATTTAATTTCCGCCGCTATAATTAATATTTAGCGGCGGAATATTCCGTCGCTGGTGGAAATTATAAATACTTAATTTATACCTCAGATATCAATTACGCCACAAATTTCCCTCTCTCTCTTCCCGCTATCTCTCTGTGCGACCTCGACCTAGAAGAAGAAGAAGAAGAAGCGTCCGTCGCCGTCCGTCCACCTCTCCACTGTCGCCGCCGTCGCCGTCCGTCGCCGTCCACCTCTCAACCTCTCCACCGTCCGCTCGAGCTCTCACGCCGTCTGGATCCGTCCGCCGCCTCTCCACCGTGTTTCTCTCTCTTGCTCTAATCAAATCAAATCAAGGTAAATGTTTCGATTTCTTTCAAATAAGTAGTTCTAATTCGAGGATAGTGTGTTAATTTGTTGTGAATATGAATTTGTTTCGATTTCTCACGCCGTCTTGAATGTCTCGTGATTTTTTTTTAATCTGTGTTTCTCGATTAAATTGGTGGTGAAAACCCAAATGCAAATGGGTTTCTCGACAATGAGTGGGGGACCCGAATATCCGAATTTGTTTCGATTTCTCGATTATAAATACTCATTTTTTTTTAATCTGTCTGTGATTTTTTTTTTTAATCTGTGTTTCTACTCCTTATTCATTTCTCTCAGAATTTAATACCAATTAACTTTCAACAATAATTTTAATATAATTTAATTATTTTAATTAAAATTTAAAAATTGTTATTAAAATTACTACTCAAACTTTGTTGGTCACTGTTGTGGGTGTCTCGTGGAGTGTTTCGTGTGTGTATGCGTGTGTTGTTGGGTGTCCGCCGAAGGGGTTGCCATCATAAGTGTGTGTGTGTGCGCTGGTGTGCGTGTATTAGGGTGTGCCGAGTGTGTTCTTTGGGTGTGGCCGCCGTAGTGTGAGTCGTGTGTGTACAGAGAGAGGAAGGATTTATGTATCCAAATTTTTAAGTGATTGGGACTTAAGGCGGAGTTGAGTATTGTGAATACATGAAATAATTCTTTGCTGGTTTCGAACTAGTTCATTGTTAAACTCTTATATAATTATTTTTTTTTATTTTTCTAGATCAACTCCTCATTTCTCTCTTCTACCTTGTTTCTTTTATTTCTGTGTTGCTCCCCTTTTTTCTCACCTGACTATGTTGTATCTATTAATGGATGTTCATGTGACTAATCATATATGCTTTTCTTGACTTTCTATGATACTTTCTGATGTTCCACCTACATTGAAAGTTAAAATTTTCAAGTTATTTTCTTCAAGAACTGCGTAGGACATTCTAATAAGATCTGAAATAACTGACCACAATTTTGGATGAAGTGTTAGATAATGGAGACAAGGGGAACTCATGTATATGTTACTCACAAGTCATTTAACATATCTGTAGTGTATGTTGATCGTTATGTGGATTACCTGGCTCTATGGTTGCTGCTTTATTTTCTTTATTTTTTGGTATGTGATTGGGAGTGTAAATTAATGTAATTTATATGGTTAAATGACTTGCTCCCCCTTCCCCAAATGATTGGTTACAAAATTTAACCGCCGGTGTGAAAGATGGTATTTGAGAATCATGATTGCCGCTCCCGCTGAGCCGGGTGAGCTTTGTAGGATGGATGACTTCATTTGATCGGTAACCTTGAATAAGCATTTCCGTGCTTTGGGCGCCCATTGTGATGTCATTTGTTGTTTAACAACTGGAATGTGAGTGTGGTTGATACCCTAATCCCACTAATGGGAGGAATTAGACAAGGTGTAAACTTAGTATTATTTGCTTCAATTACAAACAAATAAGTAAGAAAACTGTGGATGAAATAGTTTAGGAACATCTAGTTCTAGATCTCATTTTGGGGCGATTGACGGCATCGCGGACGGTGATTATGTCGCCTACGTTTGAGCGCCTGATATCAATCCTGGTACCCTAGATGCACCTTATATGAAACAAATTAGGATACAGCTTCTGTATCCTAGTTTGTTACATATTTAGTAATATTAACGAATAGAAGAAAACATATGTTAGTAATATTAACGAATAGAAGAAAACATATGCCACTATAAAGAAAACGATAAATAACCGTACTCATAATCAAATATGTAACATGTTATATTTAATAAAAATAAAAATAAAAATATACATATATGTATATATATAAATATCATTATTGTCTATTAAAATTGCTTGAATTGTCGATAGTTGAAATATTTCGGTTGCATTAATCCTATTGTTCTCTGAGTGTATACTAGACATATATGGTTGATTACACTGTCGATTATAATCGATAGTGTTTGATTGACCTAGTCTACGTCGTGCACTTGGAGACCATGGGGTTATGCTGTCAAAATTTCTTGATTTTCGATTATAAAGCAAGTAGACAAAGTGATATTTGCAATTCATGCGTGTATTTCGGGATGGGATAGAAGCCAACCCCACTACTATCACGTACAACCACTACCATGGGGTTATGCTGGAGTGGAAAATCTCAAGTTTTTTGCACAAGCGTTAGGCCCAAAGATTGAAACTTTGATTAATTATTATAATAATAAATCTACTTTCAAAGTTTCAATCTTTGGGCCAAATGCTTGTGCAAACTTGATATTTAAAGTTTTATATGTATTGTGAATGCTTTATATTATTAATAGTTTAAAGTTTTATATGTATTGTGAATGCTTTAGATTATTAGAACTTTAAAGTTTTAGATGTATTGTGAATATATTGTTTCCTATTGTTAAAGTTGTATATTTTAATATTTTTACTGTAATACAGATATGAGTTCTAGTAGAAAGGGCAAGGGTAAGAGGACCAAGCCCATTTACACTTTGATTACTGGGACGCAACCGTCCCGATCCGGTAGCGATGATGTTGACCCCTCACACAGTAGTACTAGCTCCACCTCTGGGGCCGGTACTCAGACTACCGTCGATTCTGAGGGGAGGATATATGTCAGGATCTCATCACTTTATGACCAGTAAGTAACTCTTCATTAATTTGATATAAGTTGGTTCCTTTTTGCTTTATATATAATTCATTATTTAAGTTAAAATGTTATTGTATAAATATACTTGGTGTTTGTAGGTGGATACCCCACCACCGGCACTAAGATCGGGCACATACCGGCGGTCTCGGAAAATGACCGAGTTTTGGCCCAACCGGGAAAAAATTGCCACAGAGGCGTAAGGACGATGCGTATGATGAGTTTAAGGTAATGTGTTAATGGTTTTTATTTAAAACTTAAATGTTAGTTTGTTATTAAAATGTTATAATTAATAATGATTATACTCTTTTAGTTTTGTAATGTTATCATTATATGTTGTAGGCTAAATATTATTGGGCGCCGTAGATCGCCGAGGCGACGGCTAGATATGTTTTCGATCGCAGTGCTCACAAGCTATTTACGGATTTTATTTGTAACATATTTATCTATCCTTAATTAGTTTAATTAACAATGATTATACTCTTTTAATTTTATAATGTCATCATTATATGTTTACGAGATATTCATATTTTTTATAGGTACCACGAAGAAAAATTATTATACTACTCGGCTCGCGGCGGGAGAACAGCCCTTGTGTCCTACTTTTATGACCGATGAGGTGTTTGGTCAATTTTGCGAATATTGGGAGCCGCTCGCGGCGAAGGCTATATCCGAACAGGCCAAGGCCAATAGAGCAGCTCCTCGGGGTCGGCGGCGTTGCATACCGGGGGGACGCTCACGATCGCCGAGCATCACGACCGCATGGTATGTATGTTAATTTAAATGTAGTAGTGTATGGATGCTTTTAAATAGGTTTATGTACGTATGTTAGCTGGGAGCCAATGTTGATGCTATGAAATCCATAGTTTTAGTGTAAATGTAGTGTATGCATGCTTTTAAATCCGCTTTAAATGTTGCATTTATATATACAATTTCAAAGTAATAATCTCGCTTATTTTATTTATAGGAAAGGGAGTATGGTCCGAATATCACTTTTGTGGATGTTTACGCTAGCACCCATATTCGGAATTCTACAGCGCCCGATCAACCTCCGCAATGGGTTGACGATCGATCCGCTACGCCTTTGTAAGTAAACTACCATTAAATGACTTGATTTTGAATATGTAAATTTATTTATGTACCTTACATTGTGTATATGATTATAATTGTTTGTTTTATTTTTCGTGCCGCATATCAAGCCGCCGTTGTTCCCGAAGGAACGCCTCCCGGCGAGCCCGTCCCCTTCGTGCTCGATGTTTGGCAGAGGTCACCTCTCGTGGACATCCAAGGAGAGGAGCCCGAGTGTTAGGGATGGGGATTACGGGCGGCAATGCCCGTCGACGCGACCGGCCGTCGGCGAAATGTAGCCCACCCCACGTTTCATGATCCGAGGGTCGACACTCGGGAGGCTGCGTTGGAGGAGGAGAAACGCGAGCGGGCAAAGCTTGCGGATGCTTTGGCAGTCAGACGCAGATGTGGAGGAGAACGATCGACGCCATGCAGATTCGAGACGGCATGCAGACTCAAAGACAATTGGCGCCTGTTGATGGCTCATCTCGGCCAGACTCCCAGTGGTAATTTCCCGCCTCCCCCGTGGTTGATTGCGGACATTTTTAGACATTTTTGTATTAATTTATACTTGTTTGTAAACATTTGAGACATTTGGTACCCGCGGAGCCCCTCCCCGCCTCTACCCCCGCTCCCCCTCTCCCCTCCCCCTCTCCCTCTCCCTCCCCCTCCCCCCTCCCCTCCCCCTCCCCCTCTCCCCTCCCCTCCTCCCGAATTGGTACGGTGGTATTTAGTTTTTATTTGGTACGCCGATATTTGAATTTTAGTTTTTATAGTTTTAGTTTTATAAATTGAAATGTTATATCGTGTACAAAAATTTTGGTTTATTGATATTTTAAATTATTTTTTTTAAATTTATTTCAGAATCCGCGACGGAATTTTCCGTCGCCGAAATTAATGCCGAAATAAAAATTAATTAAATAAATTAATTTCAATGATGGAATTTCCGCCGCTATAATAATTTAATTTTTATTTAATTTTTAATTTCGGCGGAAATTTCCGTCGCTGTAATAAAATTTAAATTAAAATTAAATAATTTCAATGACGGTAATTTCCGCCGCCGAAATAATTTAATTTTAATTTAAATTTTATTACAACGACGGAAATTTCCGCCGCCGAAATTAATTTAATTAAATTAATTTTTATTACAAATGACGGAAATTTCCGCCGAAATGAAAATTTAATTAAATTAAATTAATATAGCAATGAATTTTCCGTCGCTGAAACCATTAATTCACCGGCGGAATTAATTTCCGTCGGTAAAAGAAAAAAATAGCGGCGGAAATTGACCCGTCGGAGCACTGCGACGAGCTGGTAGCGGCGGACCACCGACGGAATTTTTCCGTCGGTGATTTATTTTAGCGACGGAAATATAATTTTAGCGGCGGAAATTTCCGTCGCTAAATGACCTTTTTCTGGTAGTGGACGTGTTATGTCCTCTGACTGAGGTTGTGTCATCATGAGGACGTGTTATGTCCTCTGACTGAGGTGATGCCGTTATGAGGACGTGTTATATCCTCTGAATGAGGTTGTGTTGTCATGAGGACGTGTTATGTCCTCTGACTGAGGTTGTGTCGTCATGAGGACGTGTTATGTCATCTGACTGAGGTTGCGTTGTCATGAAGACGTGTTATGTCCTCTGACTGAGGTGATGTCGTTATGAGGACATGTTATGTCCTCTGACTGAAGTTGATGTCGTCATGAGAACGTGTTATGTCCTCTGACTGAGGTTGTGTCATCATGAGGACGTGTTATGTCCTCTGACTGAGGTTGTGTCGTCATGAGGACGTGTTATGTCCTCTGACTAAAGTGATATCGTCATGAGGACGTGTTATGTCCTCTGACTGAGGTTGTGTCATCATGAGGACGTGTTATGTCCTCTAACTGAGGTTGTGTCGGTTGGCTGGACCCTTTGACAGGATTCCTACGTATCCCAAATGGGAATCAAGCCTGATAGTAGTTCGTGTGGTGAGGTGACCGCTTGGGTCGGATGTGAGGACGTGGTCTTGTCCTTAGGTAATGCTTTGGAAATTTCACGGTCTTTCGGAGCGGGTAATTTAAAGCCTTACGGGCTACGGATAATGATTTGGGGAAATTTATACGGTCTTTCGGACCGGGTAATTTAAAGCCTTACAGGCTACGGATAATGATTTGGGAAATTTATACGGTCTTCCTGACCGGGTAATTTAAAGCCTTCCGGGCTACGGATAATGATTTGGGAAATTTATAAGGTCTTTCGGACCGGGTAATTTAAAGCCTACCGGGTTACGGATAATGATTTAGGCAATTTATACGGTCTTCCGAAACGGATAATTTAAAGCCTTTCGGGCTACGGATTATGACTTATGCTAGTTATGAAGACGTTCGTGCCTTATACGGTCTTCCGGACCGGGTAATTTAAAGCCTTCCGGGCTACGGTTATGATTTGGGAAATTTATACAGTCTTTCGGACCGGGTAATTTAAAGCATTCCGGGCTACGGATAATGATTTGAGAAATTTATACGGTCTTTCGGACCGGGTAATTTAAAGCCTTCTGAGCTACAGATAATGATTTGGGAAATTTATACGGTCTTTCGGATCGGGTAATTTAAAGCCTTCCGGGCTACGGATTATGACTTATACTGGTGATGAAGACATTCGTGCCTTATTACAAGATAGATCCTTCAATCTGGGACGTAGAGATGTGCGTACCTCTAAATACGTGATTTCAGGATAATGATTTGTGCTGGTGATGGTGAAATTGTGAGTGGAATGTTTGAGGACGTGTGATGTCCTCTGACTGAAGTGATATCGTTATGAAGACGTGTGATGTCCTCTAAACGAGGTTGTGAAATGTTCGAGTACGTGAGGCACCTCTGACCAAATCGTTGAAGTGTTTGAGGACGTGGGCACCTCTGACCGAGTTGGTAAGGTGTTGAGGACGTGGGGCGCCTCTGACCGAATAGTTGAAATGTTGAGGACGTGGGGCACCTCTGACCGAGTTGATGAGGTGTTGAGGACGTGGGGTGCCTCTGACCGAATAGTTGAAATGTTGAGGACGTGGGGCGCCTCTGACCGAGTTCTTGAAATGTTGAGGACGTAGGGCGCCTCAGGTGCTGGTCAAGGAGAAGAGGGATGACTCGTCTTCTCTTTCCTTCTTCGTTCTTACTTCTACGGACTTCTTGGAGTATCCGGTAGAGGAAGGTGCTGAGTTCACCGAGGATGATGAGGTGGCTGGCGGAGGTGCCGAGATGCAGGAGTCTTTACCAAGCGATGGTGTCAGTGACTTAGAGTAGGACTCTTTTTTTTCTTTTCTGTGCATGTTAGTGAAGAGAGCAACAAAATATTTATATTTATATGTGTTAGTACCCGGTCCGAAAAAAGGGTATTCCAAATACCTGGCCCGGTTAATTAATAAACCCTAGCGAAACCCTAACAAAACCCTAAAAGATTCATTAATTCGTCCGTACTGCGCCGTCACTGTCAGCTTGGAAAGTACGCCAAGTGGAAGTGCCGATCGGCCCTTTGCCCGTGGTAGAGCCGATCGACCCTTTTATTTAGAGCCGATCGACCCTTCAGCCCTAGAGCCGATCGACCCTTTAGAGGCCCAGCCCAGGTACCGAGGTATTATAAATAGGGGTGCCCGGCTCCCCATATTCACACACAATTTCATACGGGAGAAACGAGACTACACTTGTTTCACCCACAGTTATTATTATTCTCTTCGAATCGCCCTAGATTCGACCTCAAAGTCTTGCTACAATTGGTAAGACTCTTTTTAATATTTTTGTTCTTTATTATTATTGTCTTTATTATTATTATTGTTTGCATGCTTAGTATATTTTAATTACTTTATTTCTTGCTTATGTCATATATGCTAGATTTAGGGTTGTTTTAATATATTTAAATATGTAATAGCCGAGGATGATCTAAGGTTTCGCCCTAAGAAACCCAATGGATCTAGGAACTATTTTTTTCCTTCCGCCTTAGTTATAATTATCCCATGATCAACAATTCCCCAAGGATGAACGTTGATTAGTGCACCTTCCGAGGGCCTAACTCAAAGGTTCTAGGGTGTGATCATCAATTAATTCTTTCTCTCCCCTCCTCCTTATGCATGATCCCGTTTCTTCTATCTATTCCCGTAAACACCGCACACAACCAACACCCCATATGCTAGAAAGACCGATCCGTCGGGCAATAGGAGTGATAGCGTTTCTTCTTCTGTTGTAACTTGACCCCCGAACCCAATTACATGTTTAGCCTTTTTTCAAAGCTTTGGGCTATATCAAAGTGGCGTGGCGACTCTCAAAATTTAAACTAATATTTTAATATGGTTTAAAGCGAGTGTCACTAAATGAATATCCCATTTCGATCCGACTTTATATAATTAATTATTTCAAACTTCCGAATGCGCGTTGCATTGGGACGGGGTATTCACAGTGGCGACTCGCTGGGACTTGTTTTTGAAACTTTTTCAAACTAAGTGGGTCAGACTTTCGTTTTCCTTGGTGGTGTTGTATTTTGCTTTCTTTTTATTTTCTTTACTCTTAACTGTTGCATTGCATGCATGCATTTCATGTAAATAAAAAATCTTTCTCTTCTTCCCTTAAAAAAGAATTAGACTTTTTACCTCACACTACCACTAGAGTCCGTGTCACACTGCACAGCTACCCCTTAACCCTTCGGAGAAGCCAAAGTGCGGGAAGTGTGGTGATCATGTTGCCTCCCTTCCGAGTCTCACTTGGCCATCCACTCATCGCCGCGCTTCTGGCCGCACGGTGGGAGCCTGAAATCTAACCCTTGTGTCACCCACTTTGCTAAGAATACACTCCTTGTGACCGGTTGGTTTGACTAGCTTTTTCATGTAGACAATTAATAAGGTCTTTATGTTGAGTCACTACGAATCAGTGATAAGTCAAGATCTATAGAGAGAAAAGAGCACAAAAAATTTGATTTCCTTTTAAAAGGATGTGCCATGTAAGGTCGAGTGCTTGTTAAAAGATCTTGTCTTATCATAGGTCTGTAGTACTTCCCATAAATATCATCTTAAATGTCTATATGAGACGGTTAGTCGTTAGGATCCACCACTTTAGGACCTTTAGTCAGTTGCGAAAAAGGGGTATCCCTTCCAACCAAGAGTAGGTTCTACAAAATAGAGGGCTTTTTTGTAAATAAAGTGCTTAACTATCCCTCATTTCTAGGACCCTCCGAGGTCCTCTCCTCATTTCTAGGACCCTCCGAGGTCCGCTCCTCATTTCTAGGACCCTCCGAGGTCCGCTCCTCATTTCTAGGACCCTCCGAGGTCCGCTCCTCATTTCTAGGACCCTCCGAGGTCCGCTCCTCATTTCTAGGACCTTCCGAGGTCCACTCTTCATTTCTAGGACCCTCCGAGGTCCACTCTTCGTTTCTAGGACCTTCCGAGGTCCACTCTTCATTTCTAGGACCCTCCGAGGTCCGCTCCTCATTTCTAGGACCCTCCGAGGTCCACCCTCCATTTCTAGGACCCTCCGAGGTCCGCTTTTTACTTCTTGGACCCTTCAAGGTCCACACCCTCTACTGCGGACCGCCCTAGGTCCGGGGCCTTCTCTATCTTGGACCGTTCAAGGTCCACTCTTTGACCCTTCGTGGTGCTCTTCCTATACTATGTCCACTCTCCCAATCTTGGACCATTCAAGGTCCACTTCTCATATCTTGGACCGTTCAAGGTCCGCTCTTCTTCTCTTGGACCCTTCAAGGTTCACTCCTCTTCTCTTGGACCCTTTAAGGTCCACTCCTCATCTCTTGGACCCTTCAAGGTCCACACTCCTCATATCTTGGACTGTTCAAGGTCCGCTCTTCTTCTCTTGGACCCTTCAAGGTCCGCTCCTCTTCTCTTGGACCCTTTAAGGTCCACTCCTCGTCTCTTGGACCCTTCAAGGTCCACACTCCTCATATCTTGGACCGTTCAAGGTCCGCTCTTCTTCTCTTGGACCCTTCAAGGTCCACTCCTCAATTTAGGACCCTTCGAGGTCCACTCTCTCTATCTAGGACCATTAAAGGTCCACCTTTCCACCTGAGACTCTTCGAGGTCCACCCCTCGCCTCTTGGACCATCCATGGTCCACTCCTCTACCTTTGACCACCCACGGTCTACATCCTCAATTTAGGACCCTTCAAAGTTCTACCTCTTACCTCTTGAACCATTCGCAGTTTTCTCCCTTAGTCTTAAAACCATCCATAGTTTAGATCCTTTATCTCTAGCACCCTTCAGCCAAAGACCCACCTAGATCAAACCTCTCTCGACCCATCTAGATCAAACCACCATCTAGAGCCTACCTAAGCCAACTTACCAATTCTCATCCAAGTCCGATTAGCTCGTCTAGATCACCCTCACTTATATTTGAACAAGGATCGAGTCATCTTCCTCTTCCTCTTTTACATTCATCCTCTCTCTTTCTTTAAACTTAACCCTGGTTGTATCATCAATCGGGGACCCCTCGAACTACGGTGACCTGAGACTCATACCTTAAATGGTAAGGGTTACGTAGGCAACTTCAGCCCGGTCAAACTCAAAATTGTGGAGGTCAAATATTTTCTCAAGGATGCCTTAAGATTAATTATGAATCTAATTCAACTCATTGGTTTGACTCTGCCGTACGTTCTTACAGAATTCTACATCATGTCTATGGAGAAAAGCATTGAAGCCCTTAAAGAAATCTCAGACATGAGGTTGGGAGTGATCAACCTCCTCAAAGACATGCATGAAATTGAGCAGCGCCATTTGTCTTACATTCAAGAATACTTGAGAAGAGTTCCTCCTCCCCGTTCAATTCCGAGTCCCTACCATCCACATGCTTATGGTCCCACTTATGGTCCAACACATCGAATGTCTCATTCAGGATGCCTCGTGGCCACCAACCAACGAAAGGCACCAATACCCGAGAAGGAGATCAACAAGGAACATTTTGATGACTTAGGAATGCCTGTGGGTGAGTTCTTCGACATTTTGGTGGGAAA
This sequence comes from Adenophora triphylla var. japonica, assembly GCA_022495995.1. Classification (NCBI taxonomy): domain Eukaryota; kingdom Viridiplantae; phylum Streptophyta; class Magnoliopsida; order Asterales; family Campanulaceae; genus Adenophora; species Adenophora triphylla. Next base: position 32,625 of record JAFEMH010008172.1, on the reverse strand, counting down.
GAGTTTGATCAAGCCGCTCGAGAATTACAAGCCTGTTAATCCGAAAACTAACTTGGATACATCCAAGTTTTGCAAATATCACAAGTACGTTGGGCATACCACCGACAACCTGTAAGCGGCCACAACGCTTGATTCAAAATTTGATCAACCAAGGCCCTCATTGATGAAGAAGCCCTCGTACTTCAAGGAAGGATTTAGATTCATTCGGTCTTGTAGGTTCTAGTGTGTCTTTTCTTACTTCCACTTTGGGCATTGGTTGTAATGTCCACCTTGAACTAGTTACTTCGATAATAAAAGGGTCTTTCTTTCTTTTCTCTCTAGACTTGAGACATAATCTCGCATTACTTTCAAGAAGATTGTTTTATTTATAATTATCACTTGGTTGCTAATCTCACTGATAAACTCACCGGCTAATAAAGTAAACAATGAATGAATGCTTTGATTGGAGTAAACAACTCACCGTTCCTTCTTCATATACACCATCCCTATACACCCTTCTCTCTCATACACTCTCTCCATACTCCACCATATACTTTTTCATACACTCCTTGTACATACCCGTTATACCTTCTCAAACATACACTTCCCCAAATACACTCTCCCCGCTTGACCTCCTTTCCATACGGTCAAGACAAGCACAAAGACCGTTGTTGCTCATCATCGAAAATAGTCGCTCACGCCATCGCAATTTAAAAGAAAAATGCAAGGAGTTGTTCCTATCCTTCACAAGTGCTGCATGAATATCAACTTGGGGCTCACCAACCCCCCAATCTCGCGTCTCCTCTGATTTTCCATTTTGATCGATAAGCTTTCATTGAATATGCTCACATATCTTTCTCATGGTCCGAATACATTCTGCCTTACTTAATAAGTCGGTTAAATGAGTTTGCATTTATTTTAAATACTCTTTTGAGAATGCCATCCAAAGCGATTATCAAGCTTAAACCTCTCACCATAGGAAGCCATAACCTTATCCTCACTAAATAATACCCTTTCATTTCCAAGATCGACAAGTTTTGAGACCCTAAGGAAGAAGCCCATACTAGGGGCTCCTCGACTCACAAAGGAAGTAATCACCTCCAAGCTCAAGAAAGGCGGAATGCAAAAGAAACTCATACAAGGGGCTCCCTCGAAGCGGACCACCTCCAAAACCCAAGAGGGAAAAGGTAAAACCATCCTAAGGCATACGCTAGGGGCTATCGCGAGCAAACAAATCCGAAGGCTTTTCTCGAGAAGATGGTGTTAAAAAAAAAAAAAAAAAAAAAAAAAAAAAACTCCATCACTCCGAAGTGAACCTCCCATATCAAAGGTTGTGAAAATGAGACGTCGAGTGAAGATCCTATCATGACTGCTACTCCGCCGAAACCACAACAAACTCGCGAGAAGAAGCAACAAAGATTCCCTCTTGGACAAATCCCATAAACCCATTTCAAAGTCCATCCTCTCACTTTTAGAGGATTCCATCACCACCTCGACCTTGCCAAAATCAAAGTTAACCTCACTCTTAGAGGTCGAAGAGGCAACAACAAGAAAACTCCCTTTACCTTAGAAATTCCAAACACATCCCTCAAAGCCAACCACTCAAAGAAAAGGCCCACCACCTCTCACTTTAAGAGGTCATGTTAATCATCACCTAATGATCGATCGCAACCCAAAGCCCAGCTACAACCGCTACCGGATGGCATTCTCAAAAGATTATTTAAAAGAAATGCATATTCAGATTTTTGAGTCACTTTGTTATCCTACGTGAGCATATTACATATTCTCTCAAAAGTTTGGGAACTTGTCCTATTCTTGAAATTCGTTCATTCGACTCCTCAAACACCGTCGCAAAAGTCTCACTGGGGCTTCGCATCCGTGCCTCTCGCGGCACTCCGGTAAAAGCAAGGAGACACGTGCTGTGACTACTCCCTCGGCTTGCGAGAACAAAGGAACAAAGAATCTTCACTTGAAGGAATGAAAAAATCTTTGGGTTATAATCAGTCAATTCCCACCTTTTCTTCCACCCCAATCTTTTCATTCTTTCCCATGAAGGAGATCAATGCAACGGCAGCCCCGCACCACAATTACCACCGAACAGAGCAAGCAACAACGGAACATCCTTCTCCTTCTAAAGACAAGCCCAATTTCAGCCTTCTAATCAAAACAATATTATTTGTTTACTCATATAATTGGAATTTGATAAACCAATCGTGAGGTCCATTCACGAGCAATCAAGATGTAATTCGAATAAAATAAATTCTTCAAATGTCTCGACAAGTCTTCTTTTCTACATCATAGGAAAATAGAGCCAAACACTGTCTTTCCGTCAAGCAGGGGCTTCCATACACTTTTCCACACCTTGTGATGCTTATACTCTCCCAAAAGAGTCGACCCAAAAAAGCGAGAGTGTCATACACGAATTCGGGATCCATTCCCACCTTCAAAAAATGTGCCCCCGCACATATACATTTCCGATTCTTGTCCAAATGATCGATTGACCTTTGTTCGAAACGAGGATCGCCCCGTGGCCACAAAATAACTCTGTCTCGCAATAGGGATACATTGAATCTCTCCAAGCCGGGGCTTTTGCTAAGTCGTTCTCTCAGTGCTCTTTACCGTATTCCCTTCGTGCTTGCTTTGCATCATCAACTGGGGCTTCGCCATTCCCTTCAGGCTTGCTTTGCATCATCAACTGGGGCTTCGCCATTCCCTTCAGGTTTGCTTTGCATTATCGACTAGGGCTTCGCCAAGGTCACTTCATCAAACATTGGGGCTCCCCTCAACAAAAATGGGTCGACTATTTGGTTCTTCAGAAAAAGCCAAAGGGCTCTAATCGAGGCTCCGACGAAGTCATGTCTAGCAAGAAGGGCATCCCTTGTCATCAAGATCAGCATGTGGCAAACTCTTTGAGTTAGTTAGAAATATAATTGATCATAAGGCCTCCTTATCAAAATAAAATGCTTTCAAAATGCTATCCTCTTTGGCACCTTGTTTACAAAATCACTCTTTGGTCTCCACAAATTTTCAAACTCTTCAAGTCTATCAAAGACGCCTCTCTCTCAAGATGACTCGGTCCTTATCTCTGGACATCAAACTTACCTAATCCCATCTTCTCGGCCTCGCCTAGTTGAAACCAATAACCTTTCTGCTCAAACTGCCTTGTTTAGACTTACCGCAAATGTAAAACCCTAGCCTCAAGCCTAGGTGACAAATATCTTTCTAAACCCTAGCCTCAAGCCTAGGTGACAAATACCTCTCTAAACCCTAGCCTCATGTCTAGGTGACAAATACCTCTCTAAACCCTAGCCTCACGCCTAGGTGACAAATACCCTTCTAAACCCTAGCCTCAAGCCTAGGTGACAAATATCTTTCTAAACCCTAGCCTCAAGCCTAGGTGACAAATACCTCTCTAAAATACCTCTCTAAACCCTAGCCTCAAGCCCAGGTGACAAATACCCTTCTAAACCCTAGCCTCATGTCTAGGTGACAAATACCTCTCTAAACCCTAGCCTCACGCCTAGGTGACAAATACCCTTCTAAACCCTAGCCTCAAGCCTAGGTGACAAATATCTTTCTAAACCCTAGCCTCAAGCCTAGGTGACAAATACCTCTCTAAACCCTAGCCTCATGTCTAGGTGACAAATACCTCTCTAAAACCCTAGCCTTAAGCCTAGGAGACAAGACTCCTCTCTAAGCCTTAGCAATGATTATCCCAATCTTTTAATCGCTTGGTTCTTCGGCTCGGGAAGCCATAATAATCCCAATCAATTCACACAACTATTCTCATCGCAGTCCCTAAGTCCTTTCGCTGATCTTTCGCACCACCATTCTTCATTTCAAAGCAATAGCCTAAGTCCTTTGGCCCCAAGCACCATTTCCTATCCAAATTTTTCAAGTCAATATCTTCAAGTCTCCCGCGACTTTGGGTGACAATATTTTCACAACCCGGTGACTCCCTACACCAAATCTTCGGTCCCCGTACAACAATCTGGTGGGTGATCGCTCCGTGGGACGGTCCAAATCTTTGGGTGACCCGCATACTTCTGGGTCATTTCGGGTCTGACCTTCTGATGGGGCCAATCTTTGGTCTATCCTCTGGGCCAAATCTTTGCTTCCCCCGTACACATGGTATACACAAATTCCGATTCTTACGCTCAGACAACAACTTTTCCCGTTTGGGTTCCTCCACACATCTGCCCACACTTTCTCGCACGCCGAATCAAGACTAAACTTGGCTTTTGCACAACACACGGAGAAATCAAGACTACACTTGATTTGTTCCATCACACACAATTTTCAAGGGGAAAATCAAGACTATACTTGAATTTCCTTTCCACCCATTATCTCACAACATATCTTCACACGGAGAAATCAAGACTACACTTGATTTGTTCCATCACACACAATTTTCAAGGGAAAATCAAGACTATACTTGAATTTCCTTTCCACGCATTATCTCACAAACATATCTTCACACGGAGAAATCAAGACTACACTTGATTTGTTCCATCCCACACATTTTTCAAGGGGAAAATCAAGACTATACTTGAATTTCCTTTCCACACATTATCTCACAACATATTTTCCCACGGAGAAAATCAAGACTATACTTGATTCTCCTTTCCGTACATCTCTCAATATTATTCGAATCGCCCTTAGATTCGATCCTCAAAGCCTTGCCACAAATCGCATCTTTGGTTTGAGACGCTGCACGTCCGCCACTCTCGGGTACTAACGCCCACGTTTTCGAACTACGACTTGGCTTGATTCCTCTTGGGATACGTAGGTAGCCCGACGTGGGTCCAGCCGCTCGACCTACCTGGTCATCCTTTTGCGACTCAGCTCGAGTCCAACCCTTGCATCCGCAAAATCATTGTCTTACCTCCTGAAATCCTTTTTTTCAGGACGGATCCTATTTTTATCGTCGACCCCACTTGTCTTACAAGAAGCGTCGCCGAGGGGCTACTGTTAGTACCCGGTCCGAAAAAAGGGTATTCCAAATACCTGGCCCGGTTAATTAATAAACCCTAGCGAAACCCTAACAAAACCCTAAAAGATTCATTAATTCGTCCGTACTGCGCCGTCACCGCGCCTTGGAAAGTACGCCAAGTGGAAGTGCCGATCGGCCCTTTGCCCGTAGTAGAGCCGATCGACCCTTTTATTTAGAGCCGATCGACCCTTCAGCCCTAGAGCCGATCGACCCTTTAGAGGCCCAGCCCAGGTACCGAGGTATTATAAATAGGGGTGCCCGGCTCCCCATATTCACACACAATTTCATACGGGAGAAACGAGACTACACTTGTTTCACCCACAGTTATTATTATTCTCTTCGAATCGCCCTAGATTCGACCTCAAAGTCTTGCTACAATTGGTAAGACTCTTTTTAATATTTTTGTTCTTTATTATTATTGTCTTTATTATTATTATTGTTTGCATGCTTAGTATATTTTAATTACTTTATTTCTTGCTTATGTCATATATGCTAGATTTAGGGTTGTTTTAATATATTTAAATATGTAATAGCCGAGGATGATCTAAGGTTTCGCCCTAAGAAACCCAATGGATCTAGGAACTATTTTTTTCCTTCCGCCTTAGTTATAATTATCCCATGATCAACAATTCCCCAAGGATGAACGTTGATTAGTGCACCTTCCGAGGGCCTAACTCAAAGGTTCTAGGGTGTGATCATCAATTAATTCTTTCTCTCCCCTCCTCCTTATGCATGATCCCGTTTCTTCTATCTATTCCTGTAAACACCGCACACAACCAACACCCCATATGCTAGAAAGACCGATCCGTCGGGCAATAGGAGTGATAGCGTTTCTTCTTCTGTTGTAACTTGACCCCCGAACCCAATTACATGTTTAGCCTTTTTTCAAAGCTTTGGGCTATATCAAAGTTGCGTGGCGACTCTCAAAATTTAAACTAATATTTTAATATGGTTTAAAGCGAGTGTCACTAAATGAATATCCCATTTCGATCCGACTTTATATAATTAATTATTTCAAACTTCCGAATGCGCGTTGCATCGGGACGGGGTATTCACAATATGCACAATGTATTCACATGTAATGAACTCTTTTATTTGCACCTTATTGGTGGTAACTTAGGAGTTGTTTCTACTTCCCCCTTTTTTTGTTTTTTGTGCATGTCGCACGAGCTTGAAATGTTTGTGGTATATAGAGGCTGAGGCAGCTTTGGCAGGTTTTCTGGGCAGTTGGGGGCTGAAGCAGCTTTGACAGTTTTATGAGTGACGGTGGGAGTAATTTCTCCTGGGACGTGTTTGTTGGATGTGGCAGGCCATTGCCGGGACGATGAGGACATCGTTCCATTAGTTTGAGGGGAGACTTTCCACGGCATAGATTGCTTGGCGATGGGGGATCGGTTCATGCGTGGGGGAAGCCCCTGCTTTGGTCACTTTGTGGTTGCGAGAAAGGCTTCAAGCAATGCTTGTGCTTTTGACATCTTTTAGTCCGTGGATGTTTGCTCAGCAACCTCTTGTCTTGGATATGGATCAGTCCGCTTGGGAGAGGTGGATGGCTCGACTTGGCACACATCAGATCCGTTGGTGGGTTCCTCACTGGAGGATTTATACTAGGAGAGCTTTTAAGGAAGGTTCCTATGTTATCAAGGTTTCAGAGTTGTCTTGGTCTTCCTTCTACATCCCGTCGCTTGTTGCTCGACAGTTTGGGATGAGGCAGGAGCCTTTACTGGACTGGAATGATATCGCCACCATGGAGGTAGCTTCTTTTTCTATGACAGACCCAGATGCCTTCGTGTATTTTCTGAGGGTATGGAAGTATTCCGCTTTCCCTCCTGTGGTACTCCTTCGACGTCGGGAAAGTGTTGTGTTGACCACCGAGTACCTGGATTGGTACGAGTAGCATATCGGGCAGACCCAAGTGATTTTGGGGAGCAAGCGCGAGGCGATTCTGGAGCAAGATAGCCATCTCAGCTACAGCCTTAGGGTCGCGAAAGCTTGGGCTAACCCTCAGGATGTCACGGGAGACGCTTTGTTTGACTATGAGACCAGAGTTGACCGACTGACTGAGAGAGGTCCCCTTTTCCAGACTCGCAGGGAGGAGATCCGGGCCGATGCACGAGCGATTGAAGCTCTGCGAGCTACTGGATTGTTTGACTCGACGGGGAGGACCCTTGAGCTCGGAATGAGAGAAACAGAGTTGGTTCACGTGGAGCGAAAGAAGACTCGCCGGGGACGAGGGAAACAGAGCTGAATGGTTAGGCACGGGCCTTGAGGTGATTCCTTGACAAGTCGTATTTGACGGCAGTTTCAATGAATCCATTGCTTCTTGATTGTTGCTCTCTCGGGGAGAGGAAGAATTTGAATCTTGCTTAAGGACTTATGAGGCGCTTCTGCCTTTGCCTCCCTCTATTGAGCTTTTGACTAGCGGTGCTGGGTCCTTAGCTCCCTTTTTTTCTTTTTTTTAAGCTGCTGCTTGAGCTTTTTCTCTATCTTTTTTTTTTTGTAGCTTCTGCTTTTTTTTTTGAAGCATATGAGGGTGAAGGCAAGCCCCTGCTTGAACTTTTCTTGATGCGCACGAGGGCGAAGGCAAGCCCCTAGTTTGTTGTTGACACGGGGTCAATCTTTTAATGCTGAGTGACCTTTTGTTATCCTTTGATGTTGCTGCCGTCGTTGACTTGGTCAAGGTGATGGTAGAGACATGTTTTGGAAAGTGTATGGCTTGATGGAGGCCTTTTTGTGGGTATGGTAAGGTGTATGGGGAGCTATCGGTTGACTTTCTCACACCAGTTAATCAAAGCATTAATCCTTTGGGGAATTATTTGTTGAGCAATGCAAGTGATCATATAGAACAAAACCCTTTCATTAAATGTAATGTGGGGGTGCAAAATAATGTCTTAAGTCTAGCAAGAAAAGAAAGAAAACTTTCGTATGGAAAATTGAAGACTTAATTACAATGTCCGAGGATGACTTGATTGAATGAGGACAGTACTAGAACCTACGAGGTTTGACTGTATGATTTTTTGTGTGTGTTTTTTTAGTGTAGATGGGGGAGAAGAAGACTCGATATTCTTTAGGCGAAGTATCGACGGAGAATTATCCTTTGTGTCTCTGTAGGCTCTTCAGCAGTTCCCAAATTCATTTTGGTTAGAACCTTCTCGGTAGCTTGGGCTCGATATTCCTCTTGTTTGACAACATGCTTAAAAAATTGTTTAATGTATTGTTCATTTAATGTGTCTGCGTCTTTATCAAGTGAATCATTATTAACTGTTTTGATTAGTTAATTTATCATTTGTTAACGTGGCGATGAGGGGATACTCAGAAAGATCGAGTTTTTATTCAAAGCATAAGGGAATACAGTGTTTGTTATGAACGCACAATCTTTAGGCATAAGGCCGTCAGACGACTCGAGTGACTCAAACATAAAAACAACAGACTTTGGATTATTTTTTTCGAAGCTAGACTCTAGGAAACAAGGGGTTAGTCCAAGCTTCTCGACCTATCTCTTCTTGCTGGCTGTGGGTCCGCGTTTGTGAAAGTTACGCTATTTTTTACACTGCCACTTGGTCGGCCTGACTCGAACTGCCTTATCTCCGGGGAGCGTTCAATCCACCCATTCGTGTGCCCCGATGTTGGAAAGGATTGTTGGGGAATAACCATTCTTGGGTTTACTTTCTTGAATTTTACAACGTGGAAGCCCCAGGTTCTGCCTTCACGTCCCTGATCATCACGGGAATTTTCCGAGGACTTATCCACCATGCTTACCCCGTCATTTCTAGGGAAAGGGTTTCCGACTGTGTTGGGACCGCGGGGGCATTCCAACTTTCCCTTTGCGATTGGGAGTCTTTGGCTGGAAGTTTTCAATTGGTTTGAGGATGTTCCATTTTACTAGTGTCTCGAGGACTTGGCTCAAGGGCATCCCGAGGTTATCGAAATACTGAAAACGCTGCCGTTTATTCCTCGGGGGTGCTTGGTCACGTATTCTCTGGATTTCATTCTCAATGCAGTGGAATGCCTCGGTAGCCCTTTTTCCTTTGTTTGGGGCAGATGTCGGATTAGGCAGGACTGCCTTGCAGCGGTAGGAAGAAGCATGACGGGCTACCCTTTCCTGCGTGCTCAAAGATTTTTCAAACTTGGTACCGGCATTAACCATAGCGTGAAGATCAGGATAGGGGTGGTGGTTGATCAATGTCCTCAACGATGGTTTGAGGCAGGAGTGGAAGGTTTTCATATGTTCTTCCTTGGATAGGAGGTCCACTATCTCGCTTAACTTCCAATTCCATCTTTTGTAAAATTCCTCGACCGACTCATCATCTTTCTACTCAGTGGCCTGCAGGTCATGCCAGTTTGTTTTCCACTTGATGTTAGCAGGGTATTTCTCTAGGAAGATATCACTTATTTGCTCCCAGGTGGAGCGGTTTTTTGCTTTTACTTTAAGAAACCACATCAAGGCCGTGTATTTTAGGGAGCGTTGGAAGTGATCTGCCATTTATTGAGGTGTGGCCCCTTTGGTCCTCATACCTAAGACATAGGTATTGATATGGGTCCTCGGGCATTCTGTCCCATCGAACTTCTCCATTTCCGGCATTCTGAACTTCGGGGGGAGAGGAACCACCTTGCTCGGATCTGTGGGCGTGAGCGGGCCTTTTCGAGGACTAGCTATTTTCCCTTGCATATATTTTATCTGTTCAACCAACCAAGCCACATGAGGGTCAGTAGGCGGAGGCAGGCTGCCATTTTCTGGTGTGGAAACAGAGGATGGAGGTGGATTGATTGACGGGATCGCCATTCGGGAGTCTTGGGAAGGTAGTTGAGTGTATACCATCCCATATCCTGGATTGTTGAAATTGAGGGTGTGATTGCCCGGACGGCTAAGGGTTATGTTTGAGAAGTGAGGAAATGTTTCATTAGCCCCAACTGGCAGTCCAGTGGATGGAGGTTTGAAATGTCGGGATATCCGATTGGGATGTCTGTCCCTGGTAAGCATTGGGATTTCAGTTTATGGCTGCGAGGCTCATATAGAGGCAAAGGATTGAATCCCGGGGGATACCGAGATACATTGGGATCTGGGGGAACGGGCCCATATGTGTGTTGGTGATATTGAGCTTGTGACGCAGGGCCGGGAAATTGACTGTGCTGAGGCGAACAGATCGGAGCTGCTTGACTGATGCCCGAGTGCAGTTTTGAGCGGGAACTGCTGTGCGTTGCTTGGTTTTCATAGCTTGGCGGAGGTGGGACCTACTGATAGCTTTGAGAAACCAGGGGAGCAGGTATTTCCTCGTCTTCTATGAGAATGAAGGTCCCATCAGTTTGGGGAACAACGACAGTTTCGCGACGGCGCATGGTGTCTACGATCCAGGCTTGCTGTTCTTCTTGGCGCTTCTTGAGAGTTTCGAAGGCTTGCAGCACCTCCTCCATTGTATGGAGGTTTCTCAGTGGCGGGGTTCCGTTTCCCTCACTGTTATCTGTTGATACTGCCATGGGGGAGTAGCGGACTGTTCGGACCGCTCAACTGGAAGGGCTGTCGGACCTTGTAACTTCGATACTGAAAAGGCGGCTCCCGGGTACTCTCAACCACTCTCGGTTCGCTGGAGGCGGTGATTGGTAAGTTTAGACATGGGAAGGCCCGTTTTTTGGATAAAGGGGGGAAGCTCATGCGACTATTTATCGTTGTTTTAATTTACTTAAAACGCGTTTCCATCAGCCAAAAGAAAAAAACCGAACCTAAGGACCGATCCTGTCATGTTCGTTTTAATGCATCGGTCATGTGAATAGTAAACAGAGCCGACACCTGAGTCAAGATTGAGTTGAGAGTTCGGCATGACCTCTCTTTACCTTGCTTGCGCAAGGGATCTGTGACGTTAGGTTCTGGCTAGGTTATATTGTCATGGATGACGTACTAAAGGCTTGATGACATGGTGTCATGTGGGCATGGATGTATATCCAGGACGGAGCATCGTCTGGGTGTAGCTTTGGAAATCAAGATCGGGTCAAGATTTTAGCATGACCTTTCATTGTCTTGCTAGTGCAAGGGATCTTGAGTTTCGAGCTTCGACTCAGAAAATGGCCGGCATGGGATATGTATCCAGGCTTTATGACACGGACTGGGTAAAAACCAACCTTGTCTGGACAGAGTATGACGCAAGCTTGCATGGTTAACACTGGCTAGGATGGGATGTTTGGAATGATCCCGTGCGCGTCCGAAAGGCTTCAGGAAGATCAATCGAACTGCAACTGAGACCACTCCGGGTTGAGGGTTGTAGTGTGCAGTGTACAGGATAAGAGTGCACGTAGTGTGTGGTCACTAAAATTCTTTTTCTGAGTAAAATAGAAATTCTTGCAAAATTTTTAAATGTATGTACACAGATGTATTATGATGCATTTTTTTTTTGTATTTTTTTTTTGAATAAAAAAAGTAAAGCACATGCAAACACACACAACATTTAAAGAAAGGGGTAAAATGAAAGTTTTCCTCATCAATGTTTTATAAATCTTTTTTTTTGTTTAAAAGTTTTTAAAACAAAATATTCCCCAGCGGAGTCGCCAACTGAAATTACCCGGATCTGGCTGCGTGGGCCCCAACATCTCGCAGTTTCGAGTCATGAGGTGTCGCTGCGTTTTTTTGGAGGAGTCACCACACCGTTTTGATTTAGTTCAAAACATTGAAAAAAAGCTTGATTAAAAAATTGTTGTTGTGTGATGATATTTTGAGTTCAGAGGTCAGGTTACGCCTCGGGAAGAGAATAGCAGAGCTCACCCGAGTCACCTCGTATAAATGAGTCATTCGATACCCCTATTTCTTTAAAAGTTGTGTGTGTGTGTATGTGCTTTTAAAAATGCATGTTGAATATGATGTCTACATTGTATGCTATGTATTGAAATGAATTGAAAAAGTTTGGGAAGGAAGCCTTACCAATGTTGGTTCACGTATTTCTTCCGCTTGGGAATAGTGTTTGAGTGTGAATAGTGCTCCGGGATGGACCGAGATTGCTTCGGGATGTACCGGTGTCTGCGGACAGAGCTTCGGCGTGCCTCGGGAGTGCTAGGTGTGTCCTCGGGCATAGTTTCGGCGTGCCTCGGGAGTGTTAATTGTACTCGGGCAGAGGTTCGGCGTGCCTCGGGAGTGTTGGTTGTACTCGGGCAGAAGTTCGACATGCCTCGGGAGTGTTGGTTGTACTCAGGCAGAGGTTCAGTGTGCCTCGGGAGTGTTGGTTGTACTCGGGCAGAGGCTCGGCTTGCTTCGGGATGCCTCGGGATTGTCCGGCATGGCTTCGGGATGGATCGAGATGCCTCGGGATGGACCAAAATGCCTCGGGATGGACCGGCAAGGCTTCGAGATGCGTCGGGAGAGCCTCAAAGCGGCTCGAGAGCGTCTCGGGAGCGCTAGGCAGGGCTTCGGAGTGCCTTGAGGGGGATTGGAAGGCCCCGGAGGGAACCGGAAGGTACCGGGAGTGCCTCGAAAGGAATTAAAGGGGAGCCTAAAGGCTGGGAGGAGAGATGAGAGAAGGGAGGTGTGAAGAAAATGAGAGGGGGAGCCCTCTATTTATAGCCATGGAAAAACTGCAAAATGGTCCCCGCGGACCTTTCTAGGAAAACCAAATTTTTGGTTTTTCCGGGATTTAAGGGAATCTCGTAGACTTTAAGAGGATTTTTGCAATTATGATGTCTGGGTGCAAAATGGTCCGCGTGGACCATGTCTGGGTGCAAAATGGTTCGCGCGGACCTTTATGCAGGCTGACTATTTTTGCATAATTCCCAAAAAGTCCTTTTGCCTTTTTTTATCCCAGAAAGGTTCCACCTTGGTTTAGATGGTGGTTTTTGGGGTTTTTTAAGGTTACAGGTCTTTGGGATTACGTTTGTGTGAATCCGCGGTGTTTCCCGTGTGTCGGATGGGGAGCGATCCAGATTGGGGTACTTACAGTAAGGAGGATGAGGTAGAAGGGGCTGGAAATTTTTGGACTTGGGGTAGGACAACTTGCTTTCTTTCTGTTTTCTTTGGTCTGATTGGTGGGGAGAAAGAAGGAGCAGTCGGTTGAGGGGCTATAACCGGCTTGGATGTGCTGACTGATGGGGCATCGGTTGCCTTCCACTTGACCGGTAAAGTAGGAACCGATTGAGAGAGCTCAGGCTCAGCTGATTTCTTCACCTTTGGCTTAAAGGGCTTCTTCTTCTTATCAACTGGTTGAGCACCAGTTGAGGCTTCACCGGTTGAGGTAGTAGCCTCCTTTGAGATTCTTACCCAGTCAACTTTATTAAAGGTTTTTACCCATGACTGAGGGTATGAAGGCTGACTAGCAGAAGCAGCAAGAATTCCTCAACAATCTGCTAACAAGGAGATAATGACAGGGCCTGGCTTTGTTGGCTCTAGCTAGGGGATTCTCCTTGTGAAACTTTTTGAAAGCAATCACAATGACATTATAAATGAATGTACATCAGTTGAACTCCTTCTGCAGTAGGATGAGAGCCATGGCTTCAAATTGGATAATGGTGATACAATGTTGTGATCCAGGCCCACAAATGATGCATCAGTCAACAATCTCAGCAAGTTCAAAGGTTCCAAGTCTGCTTTCTTGTTACCCTCACCGGTTACGAAGGTCTTATCACCTCTGATTTGAGCCCATGCTAACTTCATATTATTCATGGAAACTGCTGAGGGACCGGTTGAGGCAAGGGTAGGGAAGCCTTCAGCAATGGAGGCTGGGGAAAAGGTGACTAGCACACCAGCAACTGAAGAAATAATAGAAGGCACTTCACCAAGTTTAGCATTCTCATCAATTGACCCATTTTCAAACATCTCATTTATCAACTCATAGTAGATATCATCAGAACCCTCTGGTAACAAAAATAAAAGAACCCCAGCACCAACAAGAATAGCCTTGAGCAGCTTGCCTTGCTCAGATTTGAAGAAAGACGATAGAATGTAACCTCCATATATCACTACTAGAATAAATTAAAATAGGGACACACAATTTGGGGCAAATGGGAATGACCAAGCTGGTTGGTAGCTAAATAGGGACAAACATATTAAAATTAGGGACCGCAAGAATGTCCCCATGATGCACAATATTATTTGCTATCAAAATGAAGACCAACAACAAAATAGAGACCAAGTCCTTATTGGGTGTTGGTTTGGGAGCCATCTCTAATCACACATCAAAAACACAACATTTCATGTCAGAACATTTTAACATTTCAAGTTAGAACATTTTAGTTATTAAAAAAAATTCATAACTTTGAAAATTTCTAAGTGTTCTAAACCAATTGTTACCAGATAAAGAGTTGAGAAATGAGGAAAGATTTGAAAATTTGAATAACTCCAAAAGAGGATGAAGATCTTGCCGGTTGGAGAGAGAGGAAAGCTTGAGAGAGTTTGAGAGATTTAGAAAAAGAAAAATGTTTGAAGTTTGAATCCTTTATATAGGGTGAAAAGGATGAGAGAGAGAGGGAGAAGATCGAAGGGTTTTTTGTGGGGAAGAGAAAAATTTGTTCAAAACGTGTTATCTGAAGCTTAAAAATAGGAGATAATGAGACACAAACTTAATGCAAATAAAATATGGAAGTATAAAATTAGGAGCGTGTGTACAACAGTTTAAATTTTAAACATAATAATGAACAAAAAGATAACCTCTTGGATAAATAAGAATGATATAGAGATTATATTTTTGATCAAAATAAAAATTTTGATCTACCTATGAAACAAAGTTGGTAAACAAATCACTGTTGTGTCAGACAAGCGACTGAAAAGACTTTAAAGGACAGCAGGGTGTCAGCTGCGCCAGTTAAACGGATTGGTCCAGCCTCATTTCGTTGCCGGTTGAACTGAGGTGACCAGTTGAATAACCGCTTGAAGGATTGACCGGTTACGACTTGTGACCAGTTGAGAGATTAAGATCGGTCAAAAGAGTATAACCGGTTGACAGTTGTAACCGGTTTGGTAGATTAACCGGTTGAAAGCTTGCTGTCGGTTAAGGTTGAGAAGCAATGGTATGCTGAGGGTAAAATACGTCTATCACCTTTGGATCAGTTGAGCTTACACATGTAGCAAAGTTAACACAGTTTCATCCACGTATATAATTCATCCATAGTTCACCTCTAAGGAATTCAAAACATTTAGTGTCTAAGGGTTTTGTAAGAATGTCAGCTAACTAATAATCAGTATGAACTTTTAAAAGAACAACATTACCCTTTTTAACATGATCCTTGAGGAAGTGGTATTTGATGTATATGTGCTTTGTCTTGGAATGCATCACAGGATTGTTGGAGACTGAGATAGTTGAGGATTTGTCACAATAGATAGAACATACTTCAGTTGGAATTTCATAGTCCACCAGTTGTTGCTTCATCCAAAGGATTTGTGAGCAGCAACTTCCAGCTGCTATGTACTCAGCATCTGTTGTAGAAGTGGAAATTAAAGCTTGCTTCTTACAAGACCAGGAAACCAATCGGTTACCTAGAAATGGACAAGTCCCACTAGCACTTTTCCTTGTGACCCTACAAACTGCAAAATCAGCATCTGATAGCCAATTAATGTAAAGGATGAATCTCTAGGGTACCATAAACCTAAGTGAACAGTTCTCACAAGATATCTTATGATTCTTTTAATAGCTTGAAGGTGAGATTCTCTAGGATCCGCTTGAAACCTAGCACATACACATACGGCAACATGATATCTGGTCTACTAGCAGTCAAGTAAAGTAGAGATCTCATAATACCTTGGTAAAGTGGCATATCTACTTTCTTACCGGGCTCATCTTTATCAAGATGTACATTAGTAGCCATTGGAGTGCTTTGATGATGAGCAGAGTCAAGGCCAAATTTCTTGATAAGATCATTTGTATATTTGGTATGATTGATGAAGATTCTTTCTTGAGTTTGTTTAACTTGAAGTCCAAGGAAGAAGGTTAGTTCTCCCATCATGCTTATCCCGAACTTGATTTGCATAAGTTTCTCAAATATCTTGCATAAGTTTTCGTTAGTAGAGCCAAATATAATATTATCTACATATATTTGGAGAGAGTTTCATACCATGCTCTTGGTGCTTGCTTCAGGCCGTACAAAGCTTTGTTCAACCTATAAAGATGATTAGGCTTCTTGGAGTCTTCAAACCCGGGAGGTTGATCAACATATATAAGCTCTTGAAGTTCTCTATTGAGGAAAGCACTTTTCACATCCATTTGGTATAACTTAAACTCTTTATAGGCAGCATAGGCAAGAAACAACCTAATGGCTTCTAATCAAGCAACAGGGGCAAAAGTCTCATCATAATCGATTCATTCTTCTTGTTTGTACCCTTTATCTACAAGTCTTGCTTTGTTTCTTGTTATTTTTCCAGACTCATCCAATTTATTTCTAAAAACCCATTTTGTTCCTATCACTGTCTAATCATTTGGACGAGGCACTAATTCCTATACTTTGCGTCGGTCGAACTTATTGAGTTCTTCTTGCATAGCTTCTACCCAACTGTGACCATTGAGAGCTTCTTCTGTCCTCTTTGGTTCTATGTTTGAGACCATAGCAGAGGAAAATAAGCTGTGTTGATCTTCCATATTTATCCTTTAGCCTCTAGTCAATCAGGGACCAAAGACATCACCAATCATATTTTCAATAGGGTGTCCTCTAGCTAGTCTCACTTCCCTTGGAATGTCTTGCCTGACCGATTCTTGCCTTAAGGTTTCTAGTGGAGGAGTAGAATCGGTTGAGGGAGGTGTGACCGGTTGAGGTGAATTAGGGTTTGAGAAACACCAATTCTTTGATTTTGATTACGAATCAAAGATCAAAACTCCATAGATTCAGTTCCATAACAACCATAGATTCTTGAAAAGAGTTTCAACAATAGAAGATCATCTAGCAATCCAACAAGATATCGATGTTGGTTCGTTCGCGTGTGGATTATCAATAGAGGGTGATTGCTTTATCACCTAAAGCTTTAAGTCCTACCATTGTTGATTCATTACAAGGAAGAACAAGGAGAAGATCAAAGTTTCGTCTACGATTCAAGGTGGATTACGAATACGTATACGAAAGACACAATCGCAACAAAGGTTAGTACATCTATATTCATAATTCTAATCTATTCATATTAGACATATTAATGACTAGGGTTTTATGATTATGCTAAATCTTCCGCTGGGCATGTTACCCCTAAACCCAACAAAAACTATCAAAACTGCAGCTCACTTTTCATTTCAATGCTAGAGATGCACTGCCTAACCCATGTTCTCACTGGTGATTCCCCACCGCCCAAAACCCTATCCGACGGCAAAACCTTCAATCCAAAATACGAAGACTTCTTCTACACCTCTCTCTTTGTCCTCGGCTATACCAAAGCTATGGTAACTTCAGACGTGCAACCTCACGTCAACCCTTGTTCCACTGCCCCCAAAGCTTAGGATCTCCTAACAAAAGAATTTGGGGTTTATATTTTCCTCTAATATTTATATACATTAGCCCTTGTAATTAGGTACTGATTGAGTGATAAAATATTATGATAGGTTAAGTGTTTATCTACTTCCCTAGAATAGCTCAATGTAAATGTCCTATTTAAACAAGTCAATGATCAAGAAACTCCTATGTTGTGTCTTCTTCCTTTTCCTCTATGTCGTATTATTTTCTTCCTTTAAGTGTGTGTGTCTTTTCTTCTTCTATCCTTCTCCCCTTCTTCGTCTTTATTTTTCCTTGCAGGTGTTCCAATTCGTATATGGTATCAGAGCAATCACAATAGCCATGAGCATAGGTGAGGACTCTTCCATTTCCATTAAAACCACTATGGCTACTGATCCCGAACAAGCTGATAACTTTCACAATAAGCATAGCCTCCCAACTCTGTTCAATGTCCAGTCTTATATGGGACATTGCAGACTCTACAATGAAAACTATAAAAACTGGAGCTCACTTTTCCTTTCAATGCTAGAGATGCACTGCCTAACCCATGTTCTCACTGCTGATTCCCTACCGCCCAAAACCCTATCTGACGGCAAAACCTTCAATCCAAAATACGAAGCCTTCTTCTACACCTCTCTCTTCGTCCTCAGTTATATCAAAGCTACGGTAACCTCAGATGTGCAACCTCACATCCCCTTGTTCCATTGGCCCCAAAACTTGGGATCTCCTAGCAAAAGAATTCGGGGTATATATTTTCCTCTAATATTGATATACATTAGCCCTTGTAATTAGGTAGTGATTGAGTGATAGAATATTAGAATAGGTTAAGTGTTTAACTAATTCCCTAGAATAGCTCAATATAAATGTCTTATTTAAACAAGTCAATGATCAAGAGACTCCTATATTGGGTCTTCTTCCATTTCCTCTCTGCCGTGTTATTTTCTTCCTTTCAGTGTGTGTGTCTTTTCTTCTTCTGTCCTTCCCCCTTCTTCGTCTTTGTTTTTTATTGCAGGTGTTTAGTTCGTATAGTCTGCCACGATGGGGTTTTGAGGGATGGTGGCCCATCGCCGTAGTCAGAGGAGATGGAAAGGGGAAGATGGAAAAGATGGGCTAGAGTGAAAAGATGAGGGGGTAAGGTGGTAGGGTTGAGATAGGGAAGGCCAAAATCTAGGGAGAAACGTGTTTCTCCATAATTTATGGAGAAACGAGTTTTTTCCATCGTTCCCGTCGGTGCTCTCTAGATTTCTTTACGGGCGGCGAAAACAATAAAAACAAATTCTCAACCGTGCGAACAACGTCAATCAAGAGAGAGAGAGAGAGAGAGAGAGAGAGAGAGAGTGAGAGAGAGAGGAACGAGAAGAACGACTGCTAGAATCGTAATTTCTGGATTCTGCTATTGGCGTCAAATTGATTAATTTAGTGATTTGTTTTCTTCTGTAAATCCGTCTATTTCTTTTACCCATGTTTAGTGATTTTTGTTTGAATAGGTCCATTGATTCGTTGAGTATAACTGGAGTATTTTGGTGGAATATGATCGGGTTTGGATATGTTGGGTGGATTTGGTTCTAATGAGATTGATTTTGAATGAATTCTGAAATTCTGGATATCAACATTCAGAGTTCTGGATATCCAGAACCTTTTGAAAGGATATCCAGAAATTTTGTATTGGCCATGACCTTGGCCCATGGCCTTGGCTTGTGCAATTCTAAATTTCTGGTTATTCATTTTGAAAGTTTCTGGATATTCAGAACCTTTTGAAAGGATATTCAGAAATTTTTGTATTAGATATCCAGAACCTTTTGAAAGGCTTCTGGATATCAATATTAAATGTTCTGGATATCCAGAACTCTTTGAAAGTGATATCCAGAATCTTCTTAAGTTGATATCCAGAAAATTTGTATTACTCATGACCTTCCTTAGCCCTTGGTCTTGGCCCTTTGCCTTGGCCTTGGCCCATGGCCTTGACCAAGTATATATATCCAGAAATCACTAAAAAACATATCCAGAAATTAAGAGAAAGGATATCCAGAAATTTTGTATTGACCATGACCTTGGCCAAATCTATATCCAGAAATCAGTGAAAAGTATATCCAGAAAACAGTGAAAAGTATATCCAGAAAAAAGTGAAGGCCATGATCAGAAAGTTGGTATGTGTTGGTCCCATTCTAACATAACTTCTAGATATCATGATCAAAGGGTTCTGGATATCCATAACCTAATTTGAGACTGATGTCCAGAAGTTTTTTTAATGAATGCAAAAAAAAAAAAAAATTTATAATTTTTTTTTGGAAAAACATGTTTCTCCATAACTTATGGAGAAACGTGTTTCTCTGGAGACCTACTCATAGGGAAGAGCATGTGTGTCTGTTAACGAGGGTGAATTTTCTAGGTAGGTGTAGTTCGGAAGTTATGAAATTGGTTATTTTCTATTTCAAAGTTGAGGATATATTGGTCATTTGCATTTACTCCCTCTGTCCCGGCTCAATTGGTCCCTTGGTTTATTTCATTGTTTTTAAGAAAAATGAATAAAGCTGGTAGAAATTAGAGAAGAGAGAATGTAAAAGTTAAATGTGTGGTAGGAAATAGGAGAGAGAATGTAAAAGTTAAAAATATTTAATAGGAGAGAGAATGAATGGAAGGAATAGTAAGTTAATGATTGGTTTTTTTGTAAATATGTTAACTTTATAAGGGTATAATGAATGGTTTTTTTGTAAATATATGGAGATGATAAGGGTATAAATATATGAAAAACTTTCCATTTAAGGAATGAATCAATTGAGGTGGGACGTCAAAGTGGATCAATTGAGGTGGGACGGAGGTAGTAATATTTAATTCGTTAGATTTCGGTTAAATAATGGCACCGCGCATCAATTATTTAGTATATTTTAGTCACATGCTATCACGTAGACATGTCCAAATAGAATCGGGAACTGGCGGAACCGGCGGGTAGAACCGGAACCGAGAACCGACGAGAACCGGGAACCGCCGGAACCGGGAACCGGATTGAAACGGTTCGAATACGAATCCACCATATTGGGAACCGAGGAACCGGCGATTGATCAAGGTAAGTTAAATGCAATATTTAGCATTTATTTAGTATTTGTACTTGTAGTGTAGTGTTGTTTTATTTAAATTAGACTAGAATTTAGATAAATGTTATAATATACTAACCAAATTTTGTCCACTTCTCATTCTTTCCAAAAACATACTCCCCAAGTGAAAAAAAAAAAAAACAGATTAGTTAGCGTCTTTACTGTCTTAAGAGGTTTGGATTTAAAAAAAAAAAAAAGTTAGATGGTGATGGAACCGGTGGAACCGTTGGAACCGAAACCGGCGGATAGAACCGAAAATCGGGAACGGGATTAATATGGTTCGAATACGGTTCCGGCTATTTGGAAACCGAAAACCGGCGATTCCGAAACCGAGAACCGAAACCGGAATCGAAACCGTTTGGACATGTCTACTACCACGTGACTAATATCGTTAAATAAATGACAATGCCGTCAATAGGGAGAGAATATTGAAAAACATTGGTACTTGAATGACAATATTGCAAAAAAAAGTTACATTAGTGACTAATTCTTTTGTTCCGATTTAAAGTTTTTTACCTGGGGAAAATGTCTTTTTTATAAGTTCTAAAAAAGTTTCATAATGCCCCAAAATTTCATTTACATATTATATTATTATGGTATACAAGATAATACATAATAATGTATACTAATATAACACAACACTGATGATGATAGGTGGCGCTGACGACCGGATGATAGGTGGCGCTGACGACCGGATTTTGGATTCTGGCGATCGGATTACGACGAGCAGATTTCGGCGACCGGTGATCGGATTTCGACAGACGACAGCGGAGGGCGGCAGCAGCATGTGGCGGTGGTGGCAGAAGACAATATTAATGATGTTGTATTATAATTTTAAGTACCGCATTTAGAATGTAGTATAATTGAATACTGCATAAAATTTATGGAACATTTAAATTAATGAGAAATTGGGTGTAATTGATTTGTCTCAAAAGAAATTTGTGGGTAAAATTCCATTTTTACTTTCTTTTTTAGTATGTTTCAGTTTAAGGTTTTTAGTTAGCTTTATTAATTAAAATGAACGATGAGACACACTTGTAATCCTAACAACAAAAACTTTTATCCACTTTTTTTCTTCTGTTTTACTTTTCATATTCACAATATTTACATTTTCTTAATGTCTATGTGTGATAAGTCAAACAAATAAAATTAAATTGGGACCGCAGGAGTACATTTGAAAAACACTTAGGCCCCGTTTGGCTCGTGGTATTTGGATGGAATCCAATGAAATTGGAATGATCAATTTCGTTGTCCAATTTCTTTGGCGTGTTTGGTTTAAGTTTTACAAAAATTTTCATTTCAATTGAATGCTCAATTCCTTTGATTAAAGGAATTGAGCATTCCATCCAAAAATGGAAAAAATGTCAAATTCCTTCGGGAATGGAATTCAAAAAAAAATACCCCCACCCCCTGCCTACCCCACCCACCCAGCCCCTGCACTACCACTCCACCTACCCCACCCCTACCCCCGATAAGTTCTAAAAAAGTTAACTTTCATAATGCCCGATAAGTTCCTTCCCCATGTTGTATTATGATGTTGTATTATGTTTCGAAAATACAACATCAATTAAGGCCGTAATACTGCATTCCAAAGCCGGGCCGCCGTGGCCGTCAAAGCCCGTGGGCCGTGCGACCAGTTTCGACCTCCGGCGACCGGTTTCCGAGCGATCGGCGGCCGGATTCCGGCCAAAATTGCGGATTCGGAGAAAATTGACCGGATTCCGGCGAAAATTGACCGGAATTCACCATGCGGCGATAGCGAGCAGCGGCGGAGTCGGGGCGTGGCGGAAGTGAGATGGTGGTGCGGATGCAGTATTATGATTTTAAACTACTGCATTACTAAATGTTGTATTATACATATAATACAACATGAGAACTTATGAGACATTTTAATACAATGAGGAACTTAGTGAGAAGTGATTTGTTTCAAAAGGAACTTATGGGGCAAATTCCCAATTTTTTTACTCATTTTGCATACCCCCTACCTACCCCACCCATCCAGCCCGCCCCCGCAAAATTTGTTTTTTTTACTCATTTTGCATATCCCTACCTACCCCACCCACCCAGCCCCTGCCCTACCACCCCACCTACCCCCTCCCTCCAAAAAAATAATTTTTTTTACTCATTTTGCATACCTCCTGCATACCCCACCCATCCAGACCCTGCCCTACCACCCCCACCTACCCCACCCCCATCCCCCCTTCAAAAAAATTTTTTTACTCATTTTGCATATCCCACCCACCCACCCAGCCCTGCCTTACCCCCACCCCCACCCCACCCCAAAAAAATAATTTTTTTACTCATTTTTCATACACCTGCCTATCCAACCCCACTCCCCTCAAAAAAAATTTTTTTTTACTAATCAATTTTTTTAAAGAAGGGTAAATTGGACTTTTTATATGCTTTTATTCCATTCCTATAATTTGTACTTTCAAACCAAACATGATTTGCCAAGGAATTGAATGACAATTTCATTCCATTCCGTGTCAACCAAACGGAGGGGTTTGACCAATTTTTTTTTCATTCCAATTTCTTCACGAATTCAATTTCATTGACCATTCCATTAGTTTACTTTTTTTTTCATCGAATCAAACGGCCCCTTATACTCACTCGAGTGAATGGGTTTTGCCTTAAAAATATTAATGCAAAAGAAAGAAGGTTCAATTCCAATTCTCTATAATTTAGGAACAACAACGACTCAAAATACTTACATCAAACAATTCGATTATAGTTTCTTTAAAAAAAAAAAAACAATTCGATTTATACTACGTTAGGTTACGTAGTTAATAAAAACAGACGTCTTAAAACAATAATACTACCTTTTACCTTAAACGCCGTTATTCTCTCCCTCCGGAATTTTATTCAGATCCAGATCCCAATTAACGTTACCGTTACCCTTAGCTACCTCCTTAACGTCGTCATCGACAACCGGCAAAAATTCCGTCTCTAATTTCTCCGTCAGTTTATGGCCATCAAGTCCGACGTTGCTATTCTCGAAATACTTGACCGCCACGTGCATTCTCCGTAGAATTGCAAAGAATTCCTCCACCTCGTCCTCCGATGGTTTTGGCGGCGATTGAAAATTACCCTTGTCCTTCAGCTTGTCTTCCATCTCCTCCGTCCCCCGCCGGCAGCCGCCGTCAACCACCACTCTCTTCCGCTTCCATTCTCTCTCCATGGTAAAATTGTCAATTGGAAATATTCTCCTCTCTGTGTGTGTGTCACATAGTACTAGTAGTTTAGAGAGACTTTGAGATGCGTGTATTATTTGCTGTTTGGAAGGCAATTTACCAAGTCTTTATTTATTTATTTCTCAGTGGAGAAATAAATTACTCCTTACGTCTCAAAAAAATAATGTTATTACCTTTTTAAATCTATTTTAAAGTAAGATTTTTAATTATTTTGTTATATAAAATAGATAATGAGACTTTTTTGTCATTGACACAAAAATTTTCTATTCACTCTTTAATTTATTTTCCATACTCAAAATATTTTTTTAATATTTATATATGTTAAATTAAGCCAAAATCTTGAAAAAAATTAGTTATTTCGTAACATAAGAAAAAAAACTAGTTTTAAAGCATTAAGTCTAACTAATAAAAGTGATGAACAGATCTGAAAACTAATTTTTTTATACCATTTTAAAAAAAATTAATATTTCACAAAAGCTACTCTTAAATTAAAAAAAACTTTATTGTGGACGGAAATAATATTTTAATTTTTTCTCTCTCCGAGGTTGGAAGCGAGACACGGCAGCAAAATGACGCTATTGGATGACGTCCTCGATTATTGGGTAAGCTTCAAGGTCGGTAAACCGCCAACGCGTCCTTTATTCACACGTCAAGTTGATGTTGATGGACACATTTTAATCCTAGAGAATGATGGTTATTTTTTTTTTATGATTAAGTAAGATTAAATTTTAATCTTTAATATATTTAATCATTCACAACATAAATTAAAGCAATTTTGTTTTTTGTTTTTTTTTAAACAGGTGGAACCGTTAATTTAAATAAAAAAATATAAATCATAAATAAATGTATTTCATAATACACAGCATAAATTAAAGTCAAATTAAATTCAACCTTCACTTGGACTGAATCTGAATTACAACAAGTTTGTTTTCCTTTTTTTTTTTTTCTTTTTTTGTTATCCAGTTTTCACTTTCACGGGACTAATCCCTGACCACTGCGCACCTGGCTCCTGGTATGCTTTGGCGGAGGTAAATCGAGGGATATGTCATATGCAATGAGTGGCAACACCCTTATACTCCCGGCCCTGGGAGCCCTCCTACAAGGCATTTACACTCTTACATCACCAATTGCTCCAAAGCTTCCCCGCCAAAGAGACATTTACGTCACTCTTACAACACCAATTGGCTGCTCCAGCTGCTCCTGTCGAGATTCGAACTCCCCACGCTGAGGTTGCAAGCCCAGCAGTGCTGTTTCCTTAACTGCACGAATGTGCCCCGGGGGGCTCCTAAGAACCCTGAAACCCATGGTATAAATTAAACAACAAGAATTCCCCAAGGGGAATCGAACACGCGACCTCCCCGAAGGAAAGCCGCTAATATACCACAAGGCCAAGGCCCATTAGGTAACTTTGTTTTCCTTTTTGTCATGAAACATGTCCTCCATTGCCTTGATTGAGTCCCAAGAACCCCAAGTTCAAGTACGTAACACACACAAACTGAGTTTCAAAATAGAATTTTTAACCATTCAATCACATCAAAATTGTTAGACCAATTCTTATAATAAGCACAAAGTAAGAAAAGAATTGCAATATATTGAAAAATAAATTACAACATAAAATTAAACGAGGAGAAACTGTAGGAGAAAATTTGTTTGATAATCTTCTTGATGTTGTCCGAGTCGTGTGTGACAGACTCTCCATAAGACAAATTCGTCCCCTCACCAAGTTGTGCTTGAGATTAAACGGGATGTTCGTCTCCCAGGATAAAACGGACGGACCGAACGATGGTTGCACAATAGTACCTCCGACGAACTGAAGTTGGATGCTTGGACAATATCACCACTGATGCAATGCACTAAGCCAAAGGAAAAGAATACTCAATATGCTGAGAAAATGGAGTGTTGAGATTATGGAAATCAGTGTGTTTCTTGTTGTTGTTGTTGTTGTTTCCTTTGTATAGTTGCCAAACAAATCTAAACTGCTAGAAAATTAAAACCCTTTTTAATTTTCTTAATCACTGCATATATTGCGGCAGTTACACAAGCGGTTGAAATCATCAGAAACGTTTCTGGCACTCAGCTGCTGGTGTACACGCTGCTGGTGCCCACTCTACTGGTGCCCACGTTGCTGGTGCTCACACTGCTGGTGCCCAGGCGCTGCTGATGTCCAGTTACAATGGGTCAAGTTAAAAAAGGAATGTAGAAAGTGAGCTAGCGCGAGTAGTCCAATTTTGAGCTACATTGCCTCTATGCTCCACAATCTTACTCCCTACTAATGTGTAGGAGTATATAAACTAATATCATGTTACATTCCTTTCAAATGTGGGATAACCACATTTCCCACTTTCAACCCACTTACTTTGAGCCTTAATATCTCATTCATCACTCAACCATTTTGGACAAATGAATATATGATTTCAACGTTCTCATGGAGTAGAACACAATCCAACAATCAATTTGGTCATTTAACAAACAACTCATTTAGGAAATAATACATTATTTCCTTCAAACACACATATTTTTCCAATAATCCCCCCCATATGAAGGAAATAATGAGGAAATGGTGATAAAGTCCGACAGACGAAAACTTGCATACGAAGATGTGGGAATGCCCTTTGAATCTTCGCTCGTACAAGCATATTTACTCTACTCGTAAATCGATAGACGCTATGTCCTTGAATCGTTATGCTTTTTGTGTAGCCGATCATATGTTTGACATAAGTAACGTCCTAACATACTTCAAATCTCATAGCTATGTACAATCATAGCCCTGAACATATGCCTGGTTCTGCGAGAGGGTCTAAGAATTGAGCCTCACACAATTCTTCTCGAAGCGGCCCCACTTCTCTCTCACATAGGTGATTTCTTAAAAGTAACCCGTATTATCCCGCTCGAATTTCCAACGCGTAAGAATCATTAAAAGCCATAGGCTTATCCTTGTCCTTTCGGGATGTCACTAATAGGAATGGACTTGGGTTAATTCCCCCACAGTGACGCTACAAGTCTTTTAACAGTTAGGTGGTCCCATTGAATCTAGTTCTTGGGATCTCCAGTCATCTAGATTGGGTTTCCGCTGTGTTTAACTTTCAAGAGGCTTAAGTCCCATTCCCCTCCGAATTTATAACTAACTCTTAATTTAACCATTTAGTTAACGGATCCGTTTATCATTTGACCTCACATAGTCAAATTAGTTGAGAGTAGTTGTCTAATGGTATTATGTCTTAGACATATATGTCTAGGCTACCATTACACACATTGCTATATGTCTTTTCAATCATAAATTGACTTTAGCAATATACCATCTTGCTAACACAAGCTTTATCCATTTGATAATTGTTAACTCAAATTCATTTAAATCCCAACTATTCCATATTGATCCTTTCAAAATTTCAAGAATATCCACCTAATGACTTGTATAACAACGAGTCCATTAGTTTTTCTTGAATTTGAATCAACAAATCAAATTTACTAGAATTTTCCTTAGTTAACATATCGTTTTTTGAATTTAATAAACAAAGTGATGTAGTCACTCTTGTTTAAATCCACACAATCAAACCTTTGATGTCCTCTTTGTACTTGTCTCAAGTCATACAATGACTTTACAAACTAGCACATTTTCTTCTAGGTTCCATTTCATGAACCGGTTCAACACTTTGATCTATTTCATTCAAAGTATCATTTATTCACTTTCATGAATTTAACATCAATACTTGATTTCCATTGATTTTATTTCCTTTTGATTTTTATATATATTCAAATTTATAGAATCATATATAACAAACCAATATGCACAATTGTTATGAACATAACTCTTGAAACATAATCCACCATTTATTGACCAATTTTAATTCTTTGGTAATTGGAATTTCTACTTTGCAAAGCACCCCCACATTCACAAGTGTACGTAGGCCTACATTTTCATACTTCATATGGAAATCTCATTGTTTTCTTGTGGAAACCTTTTGAAAAGGTAATTATTTTTCAAAGTATACTCACCCCCACATTTTCGGGGTAATCCTAAAATTATAAATAATGTCAATTTTCATTATTAACACCATTTGATCATGGTGTACATTGTGGACACTTTGTTTCATTAATCATGTATAACAAACCCCTCGGGTTGTTCTATGTAAATTTTCTCTTCTAAATCAACATTTAGAAAGGTTATTTACATCCATTTCATGTATTTCAAATTCTGCTATGCAGCAATTGCAAATACAACTCTTTATTCTCGTGATGAGAGAATAAGTATAAAATTAATCAAGTTATTTATTTTTCTTGTAATCCTCAATTACAAGTCTAGCCATGTACTCATTGATTTTTCCATCAATCTTCATTTCCTTTTTGAAAATTCACTTATATGTTCGTGATTTACTGCTCGAAGGTAAATACACTAGTTTTCAAGTGTGATTTTTCAAGATGAAATCAATCTCACTTTTAATGGCATCTTTCCACAAAGATCCTTCTAAAGAGCTCAATGTCTTTATAACTTTGTGATTCACTTTCTAGCATGGAGGTTAGAAAATTCGGGCCATAGAAATTTCTTATCCTACCTCATTTGCTATGTCGAGGTCATGCCTCTTCTTTATCATTCCTCATGATAAATTTCTTCTTCTATTGAATCATGCATCCGTTTAAATGAGTTTACCTCATCTCTTAATTTATACGGAATCATATTCTTAAAGAAAGAAATGCTTCATGATTCAATTATTGAATCTTGAATTTATAAACAAGAATTCTATAATTTCAACTATTGTAAGCATACCCAACACATATGCAATCAATAGTATTTAATATAACTTATACACAAACTATATTTAGTTGTGTTTTATCACTATCTCTTTATTAAGTTGATTTCCAACTTTTCCTTTAAAGAGACAAGATTCAACATTTTGCTTTTTAACAAGCAATGGTAAAGGTAAAAACTTACATTTTACCATCATGTGTGTGAATTATATTCACACCTCAAGCATCAATATGCCTTGATTATAACTTCAAGCACATATTTGATAAGTCTTGTTTGAATCTATTTTGACCATATAAAGATATTCATTCTTATTATTGATCACTTAAATACCCTTTCATTTCATTCATTCAAACATCATGAATAACATTCTTGATGACATCACAGTTGTCTCTCAAGACACAAGGTATATGCTTGACTTTTTCAAACAAGTTTAGCTTTTTAAACACTTGACTTTTCAAATGATTTTGACATTTCACACAAGTTTGACTAACTTTGTGTTTGTATTAAGCATTTCGGCATGCTTCATAACATTTGCTTTCGCCACAAGAAATGTTAGACAAATTTTTTCCTCTAAAAATTCTATTCTCTTTTCCAACACAAAGACGAATAGCACGCACCTCAACATTCATTTCCATTCATTTATGTTTGAGGTGATTTTAAAATATCTTCAAGTGGGAAACAATTTCTCAATTATTGTCATCACTTGAGAATTTCACTCAACACCATCCATTCGACATGGTTTTTATGGAAGACTATTTTCACTTCTTTCATATGATTTTTTTTTCCGATTTATGGAGTCCACTATTTTAAAATCAAGGAAGCGACTTACGATGATTTTCATTGCACCCGCATTCTCGATTTTATATTTATAGTCCAACGACTCCCACAAATCTTTTGCCATTTTCTTGGTACTATACACATTTTATAATGAATCCGACAATTCATTAAGTATATAGTTTCGATAAAGAAAGTTCACATGCTTCAATCGCATTCACGGCTTGAACATTCATCAAATTTTCACCCAACTTTGTAGGATCTTCCAAAAGAAACCTCTCTAAGTTCAAGGTGGTCAAGTAGAACATCTTTTGTTGCCATCACTTAAAGTCGAGGCCAATAAAATTTTCTAACTTCTCATTATGTTGATCCAAAATACTTGGAACAACCACATTCCATCATAGATTTGTCTCCACACAAACCAAACATTGGCTTTAATTTTCAACAATTATAACTTTGTTGTTGTCAATATAACTCTCTAACTTAATTAGTGAATTAACTCCAAGAATAAATTGCTAATTCAAAAGGAGAATTAACACAATTTATTTCTTATAACCACTCATATTTATAAACCTCTAAATTCCTTAATGAAATTATAATTGAATGTTATTTATTTCGAAACAATAAAGGTATCATCTTGGATTACCTCTAAATTAGAGAAAATCACATTCTCATTTACTAAATACACAATTTCTTTTAGAAGTTCTCATTATAAATATTTTGTGTCTTTGTCATCATCAACAACAATAAGATTTAACTATTTCCTTCAAGAAGTCTTATTGTTTTTATCTTTATGACATTAGTCACATATTCCCACAATAGGTTTTAACAACTTCTTCCAAGAAGCCCTATGGTTTTAGTTCTTGTAACATTTGTCAATGTTCACAACAATAGAATTCAACAACTTCTTTCAAGAAGCTCTACTATTTTCATCTTTGTGCCTTTGTCACTAATGACAATAATATGATTTAACATAATTTCAAGAAGCCCTATCATCTTTGTCAATACATCATTGAGAAAATGCAACGTTAAAGACTACATCTTTTAACGTTTATATTCTCAACTTAGTTCCAACGAACTATTCAATTTTTCTCATTATGATTCTTGTGAACCATAAGAAAGTTAAAGATTACATCTTTCAACTTTCAATTGATCAATTTAGTTCGTACGAACTTTTCGATTTTTCTCACTATGATCTCATGAACCATAAGAGATATATCACCCATTGTATAAACACTAGAAGTGGCATCGCCACAACTATTTTACACAATCATCGCAACATCCTTGATGTTCATCCATTAGTACATTATATGTTCAGAATTTTTTTTTCCTTCCACAAACTGTTCTGATCCGAAAATTATATCATCATCTCCACATAAAAGATTTCGATCTCCACCGTTCAGATTGTTCTTATATGAGTTTAGAACTTTCTCACCAAATTTGAGATCGATCCAACGGTTAACTAATCGGAAATTGCAATTTTACCACAGCTGGTCATTGGAAAAAGTTGCTGGAATTTTCTTCCATCCTCCTCTTCCATTGTTTCTATCTTTTCTCCCGTGGTCGCCGCTCCACCCACTACGAAAAAACTGTGAATTAGTGACGACAGTTTACCATGGAAACTTTTTTCCATGGTAATTCCCAATGAATTTACCTAGAAATTTTATTTCCTAGGAAAATATCAAGGAATTTTTTTCCATGGTGAATTTCGAGAAATTTAGGAAGGAGAAATTTTCCTAGGGAAATTTGCAATAAATTTACCAAGGAAACATTTTACATTGTAATTTCTGATGGAAATATCAAGGAATACTTTTTTCATGGTGAATTCCAAGGAATTTACCAAGGAATATATTTCCTAGGAAAATTTCCTTTTTAAATTCCTTGGGAAGTATCACCCAAAATTCCAATACGGTGCTAAACTTCCCTCCAAAATTAACAAGGAATATATTCCTAGGCAATCACTCAAAATATTTTAAAAAATTGGTGGGAAGATTCCCGCCATAATTATCAAGGGAATTACAAAGGAATAAATACCAAGAAAATATTTCCTTGGTGAAACCCTCGGTAAATTTCAAAGGAATAGATGTCAAAAAAATAATTCCTTATATTTACACACATAATATATTATAATTGTTTCTCAATAGACATTTGAGTTTTTTAAATTTTTTTTTGGATAAATAAAACTATTTGAGATGTTAGTTAGTAGTGAATATTTTTACAAAAAAATTATATAAAAAAGTTTAGAATTTTTAAAGAAATAAAAGGATATAATAGAAAAAAAGAGGGACGGACAATAGCATTTACTTTTTCTTTTTTTTAAAAAATTTTTTTTTTGGATATATAAAAAGCGATTTTAGTTTGTAGTGAATTTTTTACAAAAAGTTACATAAAAAAAGTTAAGAATTTTTAAAGAAATGAAAGTATGTATTAGAAAAAAGAGGGATGGAAAATAGCATTTACTTTTTTTTTTTTGGATAAATAAAACTATTTGAGATGTTAGTTAGTAGTGAAATTTGTTACAAAAAGTTATATAAAAAAGTTAAGAATTTTTAATGAAATGAAAGTATATAATAGAAAAAAGAGAGACGGACAATAGCATTTACTTTTTAAATTTCTTAATTTTTTTTGGATAAATAAAACTATTTGAGATGTTAGTTATCAGTGAATTTTTTTACAAAAAGTTTTATAAAAAAAGTTAATTTTTTTTAAAGAAATTAAATTATATATTATAAAAAAGAGGGAGGATAATAGCATTTACTTTTTTAATTTTTTTAATTTATTTTTTTTATAAATAAAACTATTTGAGATGTTAGTTAGTACTGAACTTTTTTTACAAAAAGTTATATAAAAAAGTTAAGAATTTTTAAAGAAATGAAAGTATATAATAAAAAAGAGGGACGGACATTATCATTTACTTTTTAAATTTTTAAATTTTTTTTGGATAAATAAACTATTTGAGATGTTAGTTAATTGTGATTTTTTTTTTACAAAGAGTTATATAAAAAAGTTAAGAATTTTTAAGAAATAAAAGCATATAATAGAAAAAAGAGAGACAAATAATATCATTTACTTTTTTTAAATTAAAATTTTTTTTTTGAATAATTAAAACTATTTGAGATGTTAGTTAATGAAAGTGAGATTTGTTACAAAAAGTTATATAAAAAAGTTAAGATATTTAAAAAAAATAAATAACCTATAGTAAAAACAAAACAATAATAAAAACATATATGAGGTGTCATTTTTTCATTCGTTATCAATGGTTCACATGGATTATCACATTACACCTCCACTACTTGATCTCAACCATTCATTTATTAAAATCAAAGGCCCACAATCATCCAACCAAATCCATTTAAAAAAAAACACTCTTCTCTCACAAAAACACACACACTCTCTCTCTCTTCTTTTCTTACTTTCAAATTCTCCTCCCACCCATCCAAATTCTCTCACACAAACACACACACTCTCTCTCTCTTCTTT
>JAFEMH010008171.1:0-60015 GCA_022495995.1 Adenophora triphylla var. japonica | reverse complement strand
GTAACTCGTGATCATAGTAAAACTTTGGTCGAGGTAGGTCTTCGAAAACCTCCAGGGTTTTATGCCGTGGCGAGTTGTTCGAAGGGCTTTCCTCGTTAAAATTCCTTTGTCATTTTCATTTTGATTATCACACAAATCTATATTCCAATTCACCCAATTCTTTCCTTGAAATATTTGGTTATTTACAATCACTTGTCGAAATTTGACCAAAACAATTTGGCGCCGTGCGTGGGAACTTTGGTTTTTAGATTTGTTTAGAACATCAAAATGGTCAATCCAACTTCCGGTCGGGTAACCTCGGTAACCTCCGCGGTGGGCGGGGCGGCGGGGGCGGCAAGATGCACCTCGAGAGATGGCCGCGTACGAAATCAATCTTGGTTTCGTGACTAATATGGCAACAATGTTGAATGGGCTGAATAAGCGAATGGATGCTCGGCGGGATACCAATACTATGATTTTCAATGCAATTGAGAGTGCGAAAAGGGAATCAAGTTGAGCCTCAAGTTGTAACTCCATTATCACCATTATTTCCTAGAACTCTTTTTAGTGCAGTGCGGGGGCAATCTTGGAGACATCCCCATGGCGAGTGCGGTACGGGCGATAGTACAAGCTGTGACAACTAGTCAAGTTGCCCAACATGGTCACGCCTTCGCATTCGGCCAACATTTGTGCCAACATCTTGCTATACTTATGCCACTCCGTCTTTGGGACAAACAAGGAGTTTTTATAATGCATTTGATCACTCTTCTTCTCAATTTTATGCTAACACTTTTGCGAAAGTCAAGTTGCTAGAGAGTTGCGGCGGATCAAAGAGATGATTAGGAATGTGCACAGAGAGTTACCTTGCCTTATCATCCGGCTTCTCGACTTGTTATAATGAGTCTCGCTTTGTTCGGCGATAGCCAACATGGAGATCCAGAAGAGATTTGCGGTGCCCCACATGAAGAAGTACGATGGGAGCACGAGATCCGGTGGAGCATGTGTTGCTATACCAAGAATTAATGGACATTATCGGCATTCCTTCAATCTTCAAAGAGGCTGTCTTTGTAGGGGCTTTGGTTCCACCTTATGCGGACCGGCTTTGAAATGGCTAACCGGCCTATCTCTAAACTCTATATCATCTTATTCTCAATTAGTCAATATGTTTGTGAATCAATTTTCATGTAATAGAGCTTTTGAGAAACTAACTAGTGACCTCTACAGGGTGGTGCAACAACTTTGACGAAAGCTTGAAAGACTATTTGAACGGGTTCAACAAAGGCGGTGACTATCCCCAACTTGAACATGTCCACGGCCAGAGGCATTGATTGGGCTTGAAGAAGGGATCACCTTATTATGACGAATTGGTCATGACTCCATGCAAGAGACTTGAAGATGTCGGGACGAGAGGCATTAAATTCATCGATTGGAAGAAGATAAGCTCATAGTCCTAAAATAACCACAATGAGGCTGACAAAATAAGAAAAGATGACCACCTATCTTCAACATGTCAAAACGTTAGCAAAATAGTACCTCAAGTTGTATTCCAGGTTAGTTGTCATTTTTTCATAAAAGCAAACTCCGAAAACAGGTATGATTTAAATTTTGTCAAGTCATTTATTTATATTTGTCAATTCTTATGTTATGCTAAAAATTCTTGCTTGAACTTAAGCATCGGAAGGGTAACAATCCTAACATGAATTTGTTTTGCAAGATATCTGACTTGAACAAACGGAGTAGGCTCAACATGTTGACACGCCGGTACGGGTGATACATGTTGAGACCTAAGCTGGAAGCGGAGTCAAACATGTTGACACGCCGATGCGGGCGATACATGTTTGAACACAGGGAAGAAAGGCTCAACATGTTGACACGCCGGTGCAGGGTGATACATGTTGAGACCTAAACTGGAGCGAGGCTCAACATGTTGACACGCCGGTACGGGCGATACATGTTGAGACCTAAGGCTGGAGCGGAGTCAAACATGTTGACACGCCGGGACGGGCGATACATGTTTGAACTGAGGAAGAAGAATTTCAACATGTTGACACGCCGATACGGTGATACATGTTGAAACTTTAGGCTGGAGAGGGATAGAACATGTTGACACGCCGGGACGGGTGATACTTGTTCTATTTCTTCAAACGAATTAAGGTTTCGACACCTTCGCACAGGCGCACGTTTTCACACTTATTCAAGTTGTGAACTATTGGTTGTAACATTAACATGTTACCAAACGAATTAAGGTTCTGACACCTTCGCCTGGGCGCACGTTTTCACACTTATTCAAGTTATGAACTATTGGTTGTAACATTTTCATGTTACCTACGGTTTATAACATTTACATGTTATCTAAAGAACAAACAAAGTGCCTCTCAAAGACATGCCAAATCAAATATAAAAATTTTGAGGACCAACCCTCATCTAACATTCCAAATTTCAAACACCTTAACTAATGTTTCTTAAAGCTTTATCTTGGTTTCTATCAAGGACTTAGAAGCATCATTCAAGGCGTTCGACAACTCTTTGGCGTAATCAACCGCTTCCTTAATGTCGATGGGGAGAGTAGCAGTTTTAAAATTCCTTGAATCTCCAAGTTTTCTCCGATTCAAGAAATTTTGGGGGCAATTGTTGGGGACGGATTTTTCACTATGTGTATATGGTTGGCATCTTAAGCAGGTCAACATGTCAAGACACCTCAGTAACTTGACCTCCACAACTTGACCTCTACAACTTGATCTCCACAACTTGGTCCACAACTTGGTCCACAACTTGGTCCACAAGTTGACTTTTTACATGTTGACTTTACATGTTGAGTTCACATCTTGGACCGACATCTTGGCTCAACGTCTTCATCAACATCCTGAAGCTGGAACAACTTGGGAGGAGTTTTACGGTTCCTATTTTCTAGGAGATACTTGTGCACTCATAGAAGACCCATTCAACCATGATTTTTCCACCATCAGCAGTTATGCCCAGAATTTTCTCCTCAAGTAACTCCATTATGCCTAGTTTTTAGGGATTTTGGTTATTATCTTTTTATTTTACCTTTATTATAAATAGGGGTATGGAAATTATGGAAAGAACACATGTACTTACACACACTCACACTCTTGTAATCTCTCTCCATACTTCCGAGCTTGTAACTCAGCTGATCATAGTAAAACTTTGGTCAAGGTAGGTCTTCGAAAACCTCAGGGTTTTATGCGGCGAACAATTTGTTGAAGGGCTTTCCTCGTTAAAATTCCTTTGTTCGTTGATTATCACATACACAAATCTATATTCCAATTCACCCAATTCTTTCCTTGAAATATTTGGTTATTTACAATCACTTGTCGAAATTTGACCAAAACAATTTGGCGCCGTGCGTGGGAACTTTGGTTTTTAGATTTGTTTAGAACATCAAAATGGTCAATCCAACTTCCGGTCGGGTAACCTCGGTAACCTCCGCGAGTGAGAGGGCGGGCGGCGGGGGCGGCAAGATGCACCTCGAGAGATGACCGCGTGCGAAATCAATCTTGGTTTCGTGACTAATATGGCAACAATGTTGAATGAGCTGAATAAGCGAATGGATGCTCGGCGGGATACCAATACTATGATTTTCAATGCAATTGAGAGTACGCGAAAAGGGAATCAAGTTGAGCCTCAAGTTGTAACTCCATTATCACCATTATTTCCTAGAACTCTTTTTAGTGCAGTGCGGGGGCAATCTTGGAGACATCCCCATGGCGAGTGCGGTCTGGGCGATAGTACAAGCTGTGACAACTAGTCAAGTTGCCCAACATGGTCACGCCTTCGCATTCGGCCAACTGTGCCAACATCTTGCTATACTTATGCCACTCCGTCTTTGGGACAAACGGGAGTTTTTATAATGCATTTGATCACTCTTCTTCTCAATTTTATGCTAACACTTTTGCGAGAAAGTCAAGTTGCTAGAGAGTTGCGGCGGATCGAAAGAGATGATTAGGAATGTGCACAGGTTACCTTGCCTTATCATCCGGCTTCTCCGGCTTGTTATAATGAGTCTCGCTTTGTTCAGCGATAGCCAACATGGAGATCCCGAAGAGATTTGCGGTGCCCCACATGAAGAAGTACGATGGGAGCACGGATCCGGTGGAGCATGTGTTGCTATACCAAGAATTAATGGACATTATCATCATTCCTTCAATCTTCAAAGAGGCCTGTCTTTGTAGGGGCTTTGGTTCCACCTTGTCTGGACCAGCTTTGAAATGGCTAACCGGCCTATCTCTAAACTCTATATCATCTTATTCTCAATTAGTCAATATGTTTGTGAATCAATTTTCATGTAATAGAGCTTTTGAGAAACTAACTAGTGACCTCTACAGGGTGGTGCAACAACCTGACGAAAGCTTGAAAGACTATTTGAACAGGTTCAACAAAGAGGCAGTGACTATCCCCAACTTGAACATGTCCACAGCCGCCGAGGCATTCAGATTGGGCTTGAAGAAGGGATCACCTTATTATGACGAATTGGTCATGACTCCATGCAAGAGACTTGAAGATGTCAGGACGAGAGGCATTAAATTCATCGAATTTGGAAGAAGATAAGCTCATAGTCCTAAAATAACCACAATGAGGCTGACAAAATAAGAAAAGATGACCACCTATCTTCAACATGTCAAAACGTTAGCAAAATAGTACCTCAAGTTGTATTCCAGGTTAGTTGTCATTTTTTCATAAAAGCAAACTCCGAAAACAGGTATGATTTAAATTTTGTCAAGTCATTTATTTATATTTGTCAATTCTTATGTTATGCTAAAAATTCTTGACTAACTTAAGTATCGGACCAATCCTAACATGAATTTGTTTTGCAAGATATACAACTTGAACAAACGGAGTAGGCTCAACATGTTGACACGCCGGTACGGGCGATACATGTTGAGACCTAAGGCTGAGAAGGCTCAAACATGTTGACACGCCGATGCGGCGATACATGTTTGAGACCTAGGGAAGAAAGGCTCGACATGTTGACACGCCGATGTACGGGCGATACATGTTGAGACCTAAGGCTGAAGTAGGCTCAACATGTTGATACGCCAGTACGGCTGATACATGTTGAGACCTAAGGCTGGAAGCGGAGTCAAACATGTTGACACGCCGGGACGGGCGATACATGTTTGAACTGAGGAAGAAAATTTCAACATGTTGACACGCCGGTACGGGTGATACATGTTGAAACTTTAGCTGGAGAGGGATAGAACATGTTAACACGCCAGGACGGCTGATACTTGTTCTATTTCTTCAAACGAATTAAGGTTTCGACACCTTCGCCTGGGCGCACGTTTTCACACTTATTCAAGTTGTGAACTATTGGTTGTAACATTAACATGTTACCAAACGAATTAAGGTTCTGACACCTTCGCCTGGGCGCACGTTTTCACACTTATTCAAGTTATGAACTATTGGTTGTAACATTTTCATGTTACCTACGGTTTATAACATTTACATGTTATCTAAAGAACAAACAAAGTGCCTCTCAAAGACATGCCAAATCAAATATAAAAATTTTGAGGACCAACCCTCATCTAACATTCCAAATTTCAAACACCTTAACTAATGTTTCTTAAAGCTTTATCTTGGTTTCTATCAAGGACTTAGAAGTTCTCAAGGCGTTCGACAACTCTTTGGCGTAATCAACCGCTTCCTTAATGTCGATGGGGAGAGTAGCAGTTTTAAAATTCCTTGAATCTCCAAGTTTTCTCCGATTCAAGAAATTTTGGGGGCAATTGTTGGGGACGGATTTTTCACTATGTGTATATGGTTGGCATCTTAAGCAGGTCAACATGTCAAGACACCTCAGTAACTTGACCTCCACAACTTGACCTCTACAACTTGATCTCCACAACTTGGTCCACAACTTGGTCCACAACTTGGTCCACAAGTTGACTTTTTACATGTTGACTTTACATGTTGAGTTCACATCTTGGACCGACATCTTGGCTCAACGTCTTCATCAACATCCTGAAGCTGGAACAACTTGGGAGCAGTTTTACGGTTCCTATTTTCTAGGAGATACTTGTGCACTCATAGAAGACCCATTCAACCATGATTTTTCCACCATCAGCAGTTATGCCCAGAATTTTCTCCTCAAGTAACTCCATTATGCCTAGTTTTTAGGGATTTTTGGTTATTATCTTTTTATTTTACCTTTATTATAAATAGGGGTATGGAAATTAGGGAAAGACACATGTACTTACACACACTCACACTCTTGTAATCTCTCTCCATACTTCCGAGCTTGTAACCCACTGATCATAGTAAAACTTTGGTCAAGGTAGGTCTTCCAAAACCTCCCGAGGTTTTATGCCGGCGAACAATTTGTTCAAGGGCTTTCCTCGTTAAAATTCCTTTGTTGATTTTGATTATCATACACAAATCTATATTCCAATTCACCCAATTCTTTCCTTGAAATATTTGGTTATTTACAATCACTTGTCGAAATTTGACCAAAACAATTTGGCGCCGTACGTGGGAACTTTGGTTTTTAGATTTGTTTAGAACATCAAAATGGTCAATCCAACTTCCGGTCGGGTAACCTCGGTAACCTCCGCGGGTGAGGCGGGGGCGGCGGGGGCGGCGAGATGCACCTCGAGAGATGGCCGCGTCCGAAATCAATCTTGGTTTCGTGACTAATATGGCAACAATGTTGAATGAGCTGAATAAGCGAATGGATGCTCGGCGGGATACCAATACTATGATTTTCAATGCAATTGAGAGTGCGAAAAGGGAATCAAGTTGAGCCTCAAGTTGTAACTCCATTATCACCATTATTTCCTAGAACTCTTTTTAGTGCGGAGTGCGGGGGCAATCTTGGAGACATCCCCATGGCGAGTGCGGTCTGGTCGATAGTACAAGCTGTGACAACTAGTCAAGTTGCCCAACATGGTCACGCCTTCGCATTCGGCCAACTGTGCCAACATCTTGCTATACTTATGCCACTCCGTCTTTGGGACAAACGGGAGTTTTTATAATGCATTTGATCACTCTTCTTCTCAATTTTATGCTAACACTTTTGCGAGAAAGTCAAGTTGCTAGAGAGTTGCAGCGGATCAAAGAGATGATTAGGAATGTGCACGGAGTTACCTTGCCTTATCATCCGGCTTCTCGACTTGTTATAATGAGTCTCGCTTTGTTCAGTGATAGCCAACATGGAGATCCCGAAGAGATTTGCGTGCCCCACATGAAGAAGTACGATGGGAGCACGGATCCGGTGGAGCATGTGTTGCTATACCAAGAATTAATGGACATTATCGGCATTCCTTCAATCTTCAAAGAGGCCTGTCTTTGTAGGGGCTTTAGTTCCACCTTATGCTGGACCGGCTTTGAAATGGCTAACCGGCCTATCTCTAAACTCTATATCATCTTATTCTCAATTAGTCAATATGTTTGTGAATCAATTTTCATGTAATAGAGCTTTTGAGAAACTAACTAGTGACCTCTACGGGGTGGTGCAACAACTTTGACGAAAGCTTGAAAGACTATTTGAACGGGTTCAACAAAGAGGCGGTGACTATCCCCAACTTGAACATGTCCACGGCCACCGAGGCATTGATTGGGCTTGAAGAAGGGATCACCTTATTATGACAATTGGTCATGACTCCATGCAAGAGACTTGAAGATGTCGGGACGAGAGTACATTAAATTCATCAGACTGGAAGAAGATAAGCTCATAGTCCTAAAATAACCACAATGAGGCTGACAAAATAAGAAAAGATGACCACCTATCTTCAACATGTCAAAACGTTAGCAAAATAGTACCTCAAGTTGTATTCCAGGTTAGTTGTCATTTTTTCATAAAAGCAAACTCCGAAAACAGGTATGATTTAAATTTTGTCAAGTCATTTATTTATATTTGTCAATTCTTATGTTATGCTAAAAATTCTTGCTAAGCTTAAGGGTAAAGCTAACACCAATCCTAACATGAATTTGTTTTGCAAGGTATACAACTTGAACAAACGGAGTAGGCTCAACATGTTGACACGCCGTACGGGCGATACATGTTGAGACCTAAGCTAGCAGGTCAAACATGTTGACACGCCGGTACGGGCGATACATGTTTGAGACCTGGGGAGAAAGGCTCAACATGTTGACACGCCGACGGGCGATACATGTTGAGACCTGGCTGGAAGTAGGCTCAACATGTTGACACGCCGCACGGGCGATACATGTTGAGACCTAAGGCTGGAGCGGAGTCAAACATGTTGACACGCCGGACGGGCGATACATGTTTGAACTGAGGAAGAAAAGTTCAACATGTTGACACGCGATGCACGGCGATACATGTTGAAACTTTAGCTGGAGAGGATAGAACATGTTGACACGCCGGGACGGGCGATACTTGTTCTATTTCTTCAAACGAATTAAGGTTTCGACACCTTCGCACAGGCGCACGTTTTCACACTTATTCAAGTTGTGAACTATTGGTTGTAACATTAACATGTTACCAAACGAATTAAGGTTTCGACACCTTCGCACAGGCGCACGTTTTCACACTTATTCAAGTTGTGAACTATTGGTTGTAACATTTTCATGTTACCTACGGTTTATAACATCAACATGTTATCAAATATGAACACCGAAAAGATGAAATCATCTTAAATCAACTTAAGTAAAGATTGTAACATTTTCATGTTACACACGGTTTATAACATTTACATGTTATCAAAAACATGACAACACGATCCAAAGTAAACATATCAAACAAAGACATGCCAAATCAAATATAAAAATTTTGAGGACCAACCCTCATCTAACATACCAAATTTCAAACACTTTAACTAATGTTTCTTAAAGCTTTATCTTGGTTTCTATCAAGCTTCGTTTATAAGTTCATTCAAGGCGTTCGACAACTCTTTGGCGTAATTAACCGCTTCCTTAATGTCGATGGGGAGAGTAGCAGTTTTAAAATTCCTTGAATCTCCAAGTTTTCTCCGATTCAATAAATTTTGGGGGCAATTGTTGGGGACGGATTTTTCACCATATGTATATGGTTGGCATCTTAAGCAGGTCAACATGTCAAGACGCCTCAGCACCCTGATCTCCACAACCTGACCTCTACAACTTGACCTCTACAACTTGATCTCCACAACTTGGTCCACAACTTGGTTCACAAGTTGACTTTTTACAAGTTGACTTTACATGTTGAGTTCACATCTTGGACCGACATCTTGGCTCAACGTCTTCATCAACATCTTGAAGCCGGACCAACTTGGGAGCAGTTTTGCGGTTCCTATTTTCTAGGAGATACTTGTGCACTCATAGAAGACCAATTCAACCATGATTTTTCCACCATCGGCGGTATGCCCGAAATTTTCTCCTCAAGTAACTCCATTATGCCTAGTTTTTAGGGATTTTTGGTTATTATCTTTTTATTTTACCTTTATTATAAATAGGGGTATGGAAATTATGAAAGACACATGTACTTACACACACTCACACTCTTGTAATCTCTCTCCATACTTCCGAGCTTGTAACCCACTGATCATAGTAAAACTTTGGTCAAGGTAGGTCTTCCAAAACCTCCCGAGGTTTTATGCCGGCGAACAATTTGTTCAAGGGCTTTCCTCGTTAAAATTCCTTTGTTCGTTGATTATCACATACACAAATCTATATTCCAATTCACCCAATTCTTTCCTTGAAATATTTGGTTATTTACAATCACTTGTCGAAATTTGACCAAAACAATTTGGCGCCGTCTGTGGGAAATTTGGTTTTTTAGATTTGTTTAGAACATCAAAATGGTCAATCCAACTTCCGGTCAGGTAACCTCAGTAACCTCCGCGGCTGGGGGCAGGGCGACTGGGGGGCAGCAAGATGCACCTCGAGAGATGACTGCGTCTGAAATCAATCTTGGTTTCGTGACTAATATGGCAACAATGTTGAATGAACTGAATAAGCGAATGGATGCTCAGCAGGATACCAATACTATGATTTTCAATGCAATTGAGAGTCTGCGAAAAGGGAATCAAGTTGAGCTTCAAGTTGTAACTCCATTATCACCATTATTTCCTAGAACTCTTTTTAGTGCAGTGCGGGGCAATCTTGGAGACATCCCCATGGCGAGTGCGATGCATCGATAGTACAAGCTGTGACAACTAGTCAAGTTGCCCAACATGGTCACACCTTCCCATTCAGCCAACTTGTGCCAACATCTTGCTATACTTATGCCACTCCGTCTTTAGGACAAACAGGGAGTTTTTATAATGCATTTGATCACTCTTCTTCTCAATTTTATGCTAACACTTTTGCAGAAAGTCAAGTTGCTAGAGAGTTGCAGCAGATCAAAGAGATGATTAGGAATGTGCTGGAGTTACCTTGCCTTATCATCCGGCTTCTCCGACTTGTTATAATGAGTCTCGCTTTGTTCCGGCGATAGCCAACATGGAGATCCCGAAGAGATTTGCGGTGCCCCACATGAAGAAGTACGATGGGAGCACGAGATCCGGTGGAGCATGTGTTGCTATACCAAGAATTAATGGACATTATCGGCATTCCTTCAATCTTCAAAGAGCTGTCTTTGTAGGGGCTTTGGTTCCACCTTGTGCGGACCAGCTTTGAAATGGCTAACCGGCCTATCTCTAAACTCTATATCATCTTATTCTCAATTAGTCAATATGTTTGTGAATCAATTTTCATGTAATAGAGCTTTTGAGAAACTAACTAGTGACCTCTACGGGTGGTGCAACAACCCGACGAAAGCTTGAAAGACTATTTGAACAGGTTCAACAAAGAGGCGGTGACTATCCCCAACTTGAACATGTTCACGGCCACCGAGGCATTCAGATTGGGCTTGAAGA
The DNA here is from genome assembly GCA_022495995.1 of Adenophora triphylla var. japonica. Lineage (NCBI taxonomy): Eukaryota > Viridiplantae > Streptophyta > Magnoliopsida > Asterales > Campanulaceae > Adenophora > Adenophora triphylla. The sequence continues at coordinate 49,219 of JAFEMH010008171.1, read as the reverse complement.
AGGGATCACCTTATTATGACGAATGGGTCATGACTCCATGCAAGAGACTTGAAGATGTCGGGACGAGAGGCATTAAATTCATCGATCGGAAGAAGATAAGCTCATAGTCCTAAAATAACCACAATGAGTGACAAAATAAGAAAAAGATGACCACCTATCTTCAACATGTCAAAATATTAGCAAAATAGTACCTCAAGTTGTATTCCACGTAAGTTGTCATTTTTTCATAAAAGCAAACTCCGAAAAACGGGTATGATTTAAATTTTGTCAAGTCATTTATTTATGTTTGTCAATTCTTATGTTATGCTAAAAATTCTTGACTTAAGCATCGGAAGGGTAAAGCTAACACCAATCCTAACATGAATTTGTTTTGCAAGGTATACAACTTGAACAAACGGAGTAGGCTCAACATGTTGACACGCGATGCAGGGCGATACATGTTGAGACCTAAGGGAGTAGGCTCAACATGTTGACACGCCGCACGGTTGATACATGTTGAGACCTAAGAAAGGCTCAACATGTTGACACGCCGGTGCGGGCCGATACATGTTGAGACCTAAGCCGGAGTAGGCTCAACATGTTGACACGCCGCACGGGCTGATACATGTTGAGACCTAAGCTGGAGCAGGTCAAACATGTTGACACGCCAGGACGGCTGATACATGTTTGAACCTGAGGAAGAAAAGTTCAACATGTTGACACGCCAGTACGGCTGATACATATTGAAACGTTAGCTGGAGAGGGATAGAACATGTTGACACGCCAGGACGGCTGATACTTGTTCTATTTCTTCAAATGAATTAAGGTTTTGACACCTTTGCCTGGGCGCACGTTTTCACACTTATTCAAGTTGTGAACTATTGGTTGTAACATTGACATGTTACCAAACGAATTAAGGTTTTGACACCTTCGCCTGGGCGCACGTTTTCACACTTATTCAAGTTGTGAACTACTGGTTGTAACATTTTCATGTTACCTTCTGCTTATAACATCAACATGTTATCAATATGAACACCCGAAAAAGATGAAATCATCTTCTAATCAACTGAGAAGTAAAGATTAACATCTTCACCAAAAATCAAGTTCAACACACAATAGTAAGTCATGTCAACAAAAACATGACTCACACGATCCAAAGTAAACATATCAAACAAAGACATGCCAAATCAAATATAAAAATTTTGAGGACCAACCCTCATCTAACATACCAAATTTCAAACACCTTAACTGATGTTACTTAAAGCTTTATCTTGGTTTCTATCAAGCTTCGTTTATAAGTTCTCAATGCGTTGGACAACTCTTTGGCGTAATCAACCGCTTCCTTAATGTCGATGGGGAGAGTGGCAGTTTTAAAATTCCTTGAATCTCCATGTTTTCTCCGATTCAAGAAATTTTGGGGGCAATTGTTGGGGACGGATTTTTCACTATATGTATATGGTTGACATCTTAAGCAGGTCAACATGTCAAGACGCCTCGCATCCCGATCTCCACAACTCTACAACTTGATCTCCACAACTTGACCTATACAACTTGATCTCCACAACTTGGTCCACAACTTGGTCCACAAGTTGACTTTTTACAAGTTGATTTTACATGTTGAGTTCACATCTTGGACCGACATCTTGGCTCAACGTCTTCATCAACATCTTGAAGCCGGACCAACTTGGGAGCAGTTTTGCGGTTCCTATTTTTTAGGAGATACTTGTGCACTCATAGAAGACCAATTCAACCACGACTCTTCACCAACCACCATCAACGAGTTATGCCCGAAATCTTCTCCTCAGTAACTCCATCATGCCTAGTTTTTAGGGATTTGATTATTATCTTTTTATTTTACCCTTATTATAAATAGGGGTATGGAGATTATGAAAAACACATGTATTTTCACACACTCACACTCTTGTAATTCTCTCCATACTTCCGGGCTTGTAACTCACTGATCATAGTAAAACTTTGGTCAAGGTAGGTCTTCCAAAACCTCCCGAGGTTTTATGCCGGCGAACGAGTTGTTCAAGGGCTTTCCTCGTCAAAATCCTTTGTCATTTTCATTTTGATTACACACACAAATCTATATTCCAATTCACCCAATTCTTTCCTTGAAATATTTGGTTATTTACAATCACTTGTCGAAATTTGACCAAAACAATTTGGCGCCGTCTGTGGGAACTTTGGTTTTTTAGATTTGTTTAGAACATCAAAATGATCAATCCAACTTCCGGTCAGGTAACCTCAGTAACCTCCGCGGCCGGGGCGGGCGACCGGGGGCAGCTAGATGCACCTCGAGAGATGGCCGCGTCTGAAATCAATCTTGATTTCGTGACTAATATGGCAACCATGTTGAATGAACTGAATAAGCGAATGGATGCTCAGCAGGATACCAATACTATGATTTTCAATGCAATTGAGAATCTGCGAAAAGGGAATCAAGTTGAGCCTCAAGTTGTAACTCCATTATCACCTTTATTTCCTAGAACTCTTTTTAGTGCAGTGCGGGGGCAATCTTGGAGACATCCCATGGCGAGTGCAAGATGCATCGATAGTACAACCGTGACAACTAGTCAAGTTGCCCAACATGGTCACACCTTCCCATTCACCAACTGTGCCAACATCTTGCTATACTTATGCCACTCCGTCTTCGGGACAAACAAGGAGTTTTTATAATGCATTTGATCATTCTTCTTCTCAATTTTATGCTAACACTTTTGCGAGAAAGTCAAGTTGCTAGAGAGTTGCGGCAGATCAAAGAGATGATTAGGAATGTGCACGGAGTTACCTTGCCTTATCATCAAGCTTCTCCGACTTGTTATAATGAGTCTCGCTTTGTTCCAAAGAATAGCCAACATGGAGATCCCGAAGAGATTTGCGGTGCCCCACATGAAGAAGTACGATGGGAGCACGCAGATCCAAGAGAGCATGTGTTGCTATACCAAGAATTAATGGACATTATCGGCATTCCTTCAATCTTCAAAGAGGCTGTCTTTGTAGGGGCTTTGGTTCCACCTTGTGCGGACCGGCTTTGAAATGGCTAACCGGCCTATCTCTAAACTCTATATCATCTTATTCTCAATTAGTCAATATGTTTGTGAATCAATTTTCATGTAATAGAGCTTTTGAGAAACTAACTAGTGACCTCTACAGGGTGGTGCAACGACCTGACGAAAGCTTGAAAGACTATTTGAACAGGTTCAACAAAGAGGCAGTGACTATCCCCAACTTGAACATGTTCACAGCCACCGAGGCGTTCAGATTGGGCTTGAAGAAGGGATCACCTTATTATGACGAATTGGTCATGACTCCGTGCAAGAGACTTGAAGATGTCCGGACGAGAGCTGTTAAATTCATCAGACTGGAAGAAGATAAGCTCATAGTCCTAAAATAACCACAATGAGGTTGACAAAATAAGAAAAGATGACCGCCTATCTTCAACATGTCAAAATATTAGCAAAAAAGTACCTCAAGTTGTATTTCACGTAAGTTGTCATTTTTTCATAAAAGCAAACTCCGAAAACAGGTATGATTTAAATTTTGTCAAGTCGTTTACTCATGTTTGTCAATTCTTGTGTTATGCTAAAAATTCTTACTGACTTAAGCATCGGAAGGGTAAAGCTAACACCCAATCCTAACATGAATTTGTTTTGCAAGGTATACAACTTGAACAAACAGAGTAGGCTCAACATGTTGACACGCCAGTACGGCTGATACATGTTGAGACCTAAGCCAGAGTAGGCTCAACATGTTGACATGCCAGTACGGCTGATACATGTTGAGACCTAAGCCGGAGTAGGCTCAACATGTTGACACGCCGATGCGGGCCGATACATGTTGAGACCTAAGCTGGAGCAGGTCAAACATGTTGACACGCCAGGACGGCTGATACATGTTTGAACCTGAGGAAGAAAAGTTCAACATGTTGACACGCCAGTACGGCTGATACATATTGAAACGTTAGCTGGAGAGGGATAGAACATGTTGACACGCCAGGACGGCTGATACTTGTTCTATTTCTTCAAATGAATTAAGGTTTTGACACCTTTGCCTGGGCGCACGTTTTCACACTTATTCAAGTTGTGAACTATTGGTTGTAACATTGACATGTTACCAAACGAATTAAGGTTTTGACACCTTCGCCTGGGCGCACGTTTTCACACTTATTCAAGTTGTGAACTACTGGTTGTAACATTTTCATGTTACCTTCTGCTTATAACATCAACATGTTATCAATATGAACACCCGAAAAAGATGAAATCATCTTCTAATCAACTGAGAAGTAAAGATTAACATCTTCACCAAAAATCAAGTTCAACCTGATAGTAAGTCATGTCAACAAAAACATGACTCACACGATCCAAAGTAAACATATCAAACAAAGACATGCCAAATCAAATATAAAAATTTTGAGGACCAACCCTCATCTAACATACCAAATTTCAAACACCTTAACTGATGTTACTTAAAGCTTTATCTTGGTTTCTATCAAGCTTCGTTTATAAGTTCTCAATGCGTTGGACAACTCTTTGGCGTAATCAACCGCTTCCTTAATGCCGATGAGGGGAGTAGCAGTTTAAAAATTCCTTGAATCTCAAAGTTTTCTCCGATTCAATAAATTTTGGGGGCAATTGTTGGGGACGGATTTTTCACTATATGTATATGGTTGGCATCTTAAGCAGGTCAACATGTCAAGACGCCTCAGCATCCTGATCTCCACAACTTGACCTCTACAACTTGATCTCCACAACTTGACCTCTACAACTTGATCTCCACAACTTGGTCCACAACTTGGTCCACAAGTTGAATTTTTACAAGTTGACTTTTTACAAGTTGATTTTACATGTTGAGTTCACATCTTGGACCGACATCTTGGCTCAACGTCTTCATCAACATCTTGAAGCCGGACCAACTTGGGAGCAGTTTTGCGGTTCCTATTTTTTAGGAGATACTTGTGCACTCATAGAAGACCAATTCAACCACGACTCTTCACCAACCACCATCAACAGTCATGCCCGAAATCTTCTCCTCAGTAACTCCATCATGCCTAGTTTTTAGGGATTTGATTATTATCTTTTTATTTTACCCTTATTATAAATAGGGGTATGGAGATTATGAAAAACACATGTATTTTCACACACTCACACTCTTGTAATTCTCTCCATACTTCCGGGCTTGTAACTCACTGATCATAGTAAAACTTTGGTCAAGGTAGGTCTTCCAAAACCTCCCGAGGTTTTATGTTGGCGAACAATTTGTTCAAGGCTTTCCTCGTCAAAATCCTTTGTCATTTTCATTTTGATTACACACACAAATCTATATTCCAATTCACCCAATTCTTTCCTTGAAATATTTGGTTATTTACAATCACTTGTCGAAATTTGACCAAAACAAGAACGAAGTAGCACCATGACTTCAACTTTTGGGCAGATTCATTTGTTAGTCTTAGATAGGTTAGTGAGAAGAATGAGAATGGAAATAAATTTGAATGTGCGCTTGAGAATCTAGAACTGAAAGATCAGTTTCAGGAGTTGGAAGATACTTTGGTGCAAAAGATTAGTGAGAACATCATGAAAGATATGATTAGAAGTTCTTAAATTACACAAATAGCGAAATGGACGATGTTATCCTAGGCTGTTTGGTAGCTTCAAACCTTAACGGTCTTTTTAATTTCCGCAAGCGCACGGGCTATTGAAATATAGTGAGTGCAAGTACGGGTCGATCCCACGAGGACAAAGTTTACTTTGGGATGAATTTGTTTTTACTAAGAAATATAGATGAGATTGGGAGAAATATAGTTTGATTCAAGAAGAGAATAGAACATACACAGAAAATACTTTAGAAAAACTCTTATAAACAGAAGCATTCTCGGGATTGGAAATTATTTAGTCAATTATTCATCATTTAGTCATGTCTTCAAAGATATAAATTTTCATCAAAATCAAGGATGGTACATTAAGCCTACACTACTTCTCACGATCAAGCAAGTAGCGTTTGTACCCTTCACTAATTTTGCCCTATCTCTCGATGGCCCATAATTAGCAAGGATGCATTAATGTTCGGAAATCAATGTACTTTTTGTTGGGAAAAATGGGTGTATTTAAAAATAGCTTTGAAAACGAAAACGGGACGGAAAAATTATTTTTCAAAAAATAAAATAAGTCGAGGCAAGAGTTTGACTCTTTTTCCATAAGACAATATTGCCCCGTATACGAGTGCTCACGGTCTTCGACAATTGTCCCCAAGATACAACGACTTTCGGAAATTTCAGATTGCAGCACAACAACTCTGAAATTATCGGGCGAACTACTGAATACTCGGAATTTTCTTGGACTCTTAATGCAAGACTTCTGAATGCTAGGATGCTTTTAGAGAATAGAATGGTTGAATGATTTTTGATGGAAATGAAATGAGGAGGAGGGGGCTATTTATAGTTATTGAAGAGATGTGGTGTCTATTGGGAATAGACACAAATTGCACCTGGTGGAATTCTAATCCTTGGATCAGATTCGGATTGATGGCTAAGATCTGCGGTTCAGGTGGGTGTGGCTCGGCTGGGCTAATGGGATTGGGCCCGCCCGATCCGAATCAGGGATGTGGGAAGATGGCTCGGACCAGGTTGGATTCAGCATAGTGGGCTTGGTGGAATTAGGACCGCCCCAGTTCAGTGGGCTTTAGAAATTGGGTAATGGCCGGGTAGGGAGGTGACCCGTGCATTTGAAGGGTCGTGGGTCGCACCTCTTCAACCGACCCGGCTGTTTGAAGAGGCGCGGGTCACCTCCCTACCCGGCCATTACCCAATTTCCAAAGTCCACTGACTGGGGCGGGCCTAATTCCACCAAGCCCACTATTGAATCCAACTGGTCCGAGCCATCTTCCCACATCCCCGACCGGATCGGGCCGGCTAATCTCATTAGCCCAACAGCTCATTCGCTGGCCGCACCGAGACGAGCCGAATTTCGTCAAAAGTTTAAGGCTCCTCAGCTTCCCGCGCATTTGAAGGGTCGTGGGTCGCACCTCTTCAACCGACCCGACTGTTTGAAGAGGTGCGAGTCACCTCCCTACCCGGCCATTACCCAATTTCCAAAGCCCACTGAACCGGGCCGGTCCTAATTCCACCAAGCCCACTATGCTGAATCCAACCTGGTCCGAGCTATCTTCCACAGCGTCACGATTCGGATCGGGCCGCCCGATCCCATTAGCCCGGCCCGAGCCGCGCCACTTTGAACCGAGGGCAGAGCCGAATTTCGTCAAAAGTTTAAGGCTTCTCAGCTCCCAGCGACCGATGCGTACGTGCGAAGTGCAAAGTGCGCCCTAAACCGCCCATTCCGCCCTTCGCGGGTTATGAGTCCATTTTGAGCTAGAACAAAACTAGCTCAATAGCCCACTTGGATGCATGGTTGGCCCAATGGTCCAACTAGGTTGGCCCAAGGAGATCAACTTGATGTCTCCTTCCTTGGATGCTCACATTAATAAAGTGGAGTAACTTCCCTTTTCCTAGCAATGTGGGATATGGCTTTTCCATTTCAACTTCTCTTCAATTAACAACATTAACTTGCTCACTTTAACAATTAATTTCTCATTCACCTGAAATTGGTTTTGAGAAAATAAATATACCATTTTAATCTACACTAAATGTAGATTAATTATTTGCAACTTATTTCTATTTTTACAAAATAGAAATTTCTAGAAACTTGGTCAAATATTGGTCAAACACCAATAATACTACCAATTTCTAACAATCCCCCACATGAATGAAATTAATGCATGTATGCAGACTTTTAAGAATATCCCGACGAACTGTTACCGCATCGGGGTAGGTAGCTTTCGGCTTTGAACCATCCCTAGTAAGATGCTATCGGATTTACTTGTTGTTCAGTGAACGCGATGTCTTGAACTGATCAGTGTTTTGTGTAAACCAAGACAATAACATTTACACGATAACAATTCTGATATCTTTCGTTCTCACGTTGTGTCCAATTTGGCCCTGGACCATATCTTGGATTCATAAGTGTTTTCTATTAGAAGCGGCCAAACTTCTTCACTTATATAGGTGATCTCCTATAAGGAGTAACCTGCAATACTCCACCTTTTTTAAGATATAGGAATCATTAAAAGCTTTAAAGCTTACCCTCACCACACGTCAGGAGGGTTTCTTACACTTGGGCAGCTTTTGAGAATGGGTTTTAAGAAGTTTCAAGTGTGCTACTAGAATATCCATAACTTAGTTGTCTCATTGAACCAAGTTTGTGGGATCTCCACTCATCATGGTTGAGTTACCGCTATAGATTTCTTTTATTGTGTGGGTTTTAACCCCATTCCCCTTACTGCATTGTACATTTGATCTCTGTTTATTCCTTTCGTAAACGGATCCGTTATATTTTCTTTTGACTTTACATAGTCAATGGAAATTATTCCATTAGAGATTAATTGTCTTATTGTATAATGCCTCCTCCGTATGTGTCACGACTTTTCGTTGTGCATACAGCTTTTAGCTCTTCCAATAGGCGGCGTCTTTGTCGCATGATGTACCCGGGGGAGGCGTGACGGGAGGCGGCATTCCAGCATGGAATATCCTCTAGAAAATTTCTGAGTCATTCGGCTTCTTCTCCGGCCTTATCTAAGGCGATAAACTCTGATTCCATTGTGGAACGAGCTATACACGTTTGTTTAGAGGATTTCTAAGACACGGCTCCACCACCAATGGTAAATACATACCCACTTGTGGATTTTAAGTCTTTTGTGTCTGATATCCAATTTGTATCACTGTATCCTTCCAATACAGCTGGATATCTCATATAATGTAATCCATGCCTTATGGTATACTTTAAATACCTAAGCACTCTTGTTAGTGCTTTTCAATGATCAGTATTTGGATTACTCGTGAATCTACTCAGTTTACTAACTGAGTATGCTATGTCCGGTCGAGTACAGTTTGTTAAGTACATCAAACTTCCTATGACTCGAGCATAATTTAATTGTGATACTGGGTCACCTTTATTTTTGGCTAAATGTAGATTTAGATCTCTCGGGAGTCTTAGCGGGAGCGCATCGAACGCTTCGAATTTCTTAAGCACATTCTCGATGTAGTGAGATTGTGATAAGATAATTCCGTTATCTGTCCTAGAGATCTTTATCCCTATAATAACATCTGTTTGACCCAGATCTTTCATGTCAAAGTTCTTCTTTAACATCTTTTTGGTTTTCATGATTATATCATGATTACTTCCAATGATTAGCATGTCATCCACGTATAGACATACAATCACATATTCATCAGGTGTGCCTTTAATGTATACACATTTGTCACACTCATTTATTTTGAACCCGTTCGACAACATGGTTCGGTCAAACTTCTCGTGCCATTGTTTTGGTGCTTGTTTAAGACCGTACAATGATTTGATAAGTTTACACACCTTTTGTTCTTGTCCATGTGCAACGAACCCTTCAGGTTGTTGCATATAAATCTCCTCATCTAATTCTCCATTTAGAAAGACCGTTTTCACATTCATTTGATGTATCTCAAGGTTATGCAAAGCTGCAATAGCAATGAGAACACGAATGGATGTGATCCTTGTTACAAGAGAATACGTATCGAAGAAGTCATATCCTTCTTTTTGTTTGAACCCTTGAGCTACCAATCTAGCTTTATACTTGTCAATAGTTCCATCTGCTTTGTACTTCCTTTTAAGGATCCATTTGCAACCCAACGGTTTGCATCACCGGAGGAAGATCTACTATCTCCAGTATGATTTTGCATGATGGACTCAATTTCACTATTGATAGCTTCTTTCCAGAGGAGCTTACGGACTAGACAAAGCTTCTTGCAATGTCCTTGGTTCATCATCTAACATGTAAGTTAGAAAGTCAGGACCAAAGGTCTTAGCTACCTTTGTCCTCTTACTTCGTCTTGGTTCTTCATCTTATTGAGAAGAACCAATAGCCGTATCATAAGTTCTTTTGTTTGAACTTGCTTCATTCTTTTCCTTACATGGAAATTTAGTTTCAAAGAATACCGCATTCCTTGATTCTATAGTCATTCCTGCCGTTATATCAGGAATTTCAGACTTGTGCACTAAGAATCGATATGCACTACTATTGTTTGCATATCCAATGAAAATGCAATCAATGGTTTTGGGTCCTATCCGCACTTGTTTAGGTTTAGGTATTTCTACCTTTGCTAGGCACCCCCACACTTTAAGATAATTGTAGGAAGGCTTTCTTCCATTCCATAATTCATATGGAGTTTTATCTTTATTCTTGTGTGGTAACTTGTTAAGAATGTAGTTAGCTGAAAGGATTGCTTCCCCCCACAAGTTGTCGGGTAAGCCCGAGCTGATCAACATTGTGTTCATCATCTCCTTAAGAGTTCGATTTTTCCTTTCAGCGACTCCATTTGATTGAGGTGTGTAAGGAGCGATCGTTTGATGAATAATGCCACGTCCCAAAGAAATATTTTCAAACGGTGCTACATACTCTCCACCTCTATCACTACGAATCTTCTTAATTGTTACATTAAGTTGATTCTCAACTTCATTCTTATATCCTTTAAAAGCTTCTAAAGCTTTCATCTTTGCTTCTCAAAAGATACACATGACAATATCTAGTGCAATCATCAATGAACGTTATAAAGTACTTCTTCCCACCTCTAGTTTGCACAAGTTTTAAATCACATATGTCCGTATGGACTAATTCTAGAGGGGTAGTACATCTTTCAATAGTGGGGAAGGGTGACTTCGTCATTTTTGCTTCCACACAAATTTCACACTTATTTTCTGAATCAAATTTCATTTTAGGAAGTAAATTTAAATTTACTAACCTACGTAATGAATTTAAATTCACATGTCTTAATCTATCATGCCATAAATTAGAACACTCAGACAAATAAGCAATAATATCTTTATTCTTCGCCTCTGGGCAGAACACGTTCATTACATTCATTTTAAAGAGTCCTTTGTCAAGGTACCCTTTGCCTACAAATTGACCCATCTTGGTCAATATAAACTTATCGGACTCAAACACTAGCCTAAATCCGGCCTTGTTCAATAACGGGCCAGAGACTAAGTTTTTACGGATGTATGGGACATCCAGAACATCCACTAAGGTGAGTTCTTTGCCGGATGTCATTTTCAGCACCACCTTGCCGAGTCCAACCACGTTAGAAGTTGCAGAATTTCCCATGTACAACTTCCTTCCGCTGCAGGGAACATATGATAAGAAACTTTCTCGATCTGCACAGATGTGGCGCGTTGCTCTGGTATCTATCCACCATTCCCTTGGGTTATCGTCCAATTTAGCAAGATTGGATTCAAACACTACGGCGGACAGATCAAGCTCTGACAGGTCTAATGGGATAGTCCTGTCTTCTACCACATTTGCTTGAGGACGGTTGCCATTTTGGTTGTTTGTTTTGGGATGTCGACAGTCTCTAGCCTTATGGCCAGGTTTGCCGCAGTTGTAACAACCTCCCTTGAACTTCTTGGCGTTTGTGTTCCCCTTTTTAGTATTCCCAGTAGCCTTCCTCTCTTTGCTGGTACTTGCTTCAGCCAAGTTCACTTTTGCCTCTACTAATGTAGTCCTGCCGCTCTTGCTTTCGGATTTCCGGTTGTCTTCCTCAATCCTTAGCGTCACGATCAGGTCCTCGAGCATCATTTCCTTCCTCTTGTGCTTGAGGTACATCTTGAAATCTTTCCATTGAGGCGGTAGCTTCTCTATAATGGCAGCTACTTGGAAAGATTCCCCGAGTTGCATTCCTTCTGCAATGAAGTCGGCAATGATCAATTGCAACTCACGTAACTGATCCATTACAGTTCGGGAATCAACCATCTTGAAGTCTAGGAATCGGCCGACAATAAATTTGTTAGTGCCGGCATCTTTCGTTTTGTACCTCTTTTCAAGAGATTCCCAAAGCTCTCTTGCAGTCTTTATGCCACAGTACACATTGTACAGGGCATCATCTAACCCATTTAGAATATAATTGCGACACAGGAAATCGCTATGATTCCATGCGTCCAATGCTATTCTTACTTGTGGGTCACCTTCATCTTCGAGGACCGTTGGCGGTGATTCTCGCAAGAACCGAGCCAAACTGAGGGTGGTTAGGTAGAACAACATCTTCTGCTGCCACCTTTTGAAATCTGTACCGGTGAATTTCGCCGGTTTCTCTGCATGGGTATGGAGGGGAGCAGCAGGAGTTGGGTTAGGAGTATGGACGGGAGGTACAGAAGATCCCGAGCCAGGGGGAGGAGTAGGAGCGGAGGTGGAGTCGGATGCCATTCTTTAAATACACGAATATTGTCTTACGATTGTTAGGAAAAATGGGTGTATTTAAAAATAGCTTTGAAAACGAAAACGGGACGGAAAAATTATTTTTCAAAAAATAAAATAAGTCGAGGCAAGAGTTTGACTCTTTTTCCGTAAGACAATATTGCCCCGTATACGAGTGCTCACGGTCTTCTGCAATTGTCCCCAAGATACAACGACTTTCGGGAATTTCAGATTGCAGCACAACAACTCTGAAATTATCGGGCGAACTACTGAATACTCGGGATTTTCTTGGACTCTTAATGCAAGACTTCTGAATGCTAGGATGCTTTTAGAGAATAGAATGCTTGAATGATTTTGATGGAAATGAAATGAGGAGGGGGCTATTTATAGTTATTGAAGAGATGGGGTGTCTATTGGGAATAGACACAAATTGCACCTGGTGGAATTCTAACCTTTGGATCAGATTCGGATTGATGGCTAAGATCTGATGGGTCCAACCCGCCCATTTGAAGGGTCGTGGGTCGCACCTCTTCACCGACCCACCTGTTTGAAGAGGCGCGGGTCACCTCCCTACCCGGCCATTACCCAATTTCCAAAGCCCACTGAACTGGGCCGGTCCTAATTCCACCAAGCTCATTATGCTGAATCCAACCTGGTCCGAGCCATCTTCCCACATCCCTGATTCGGATCGGGCTGGCCCAATCCCATTAGCCCAGCCGAGCCACACCCACTTGAACCGCATCGAGACGATCCGAATTTCGTCAAAAGTTTAAGGCTCCTCAGCTCCCAGCGACCGATGCGTACGTGCAAAGTGCGCCCTAAACCGCCCATTCCGCGCTTCGCGGGTTATGGGTCCATTTTGAGCTAGAACAAAACTAGCTCAATAGCCCAATTGGATGCATGGTTGGCCCAATGGTCCAACTAGGTTGGCCCAAGGAGATCAACTTGATGTCTCCTTCCTTGGATGCTCACATTAATAAAGTGGAGTAACTTCCCTTTTCCTAGCAATGTGGGATATGGCTTTTCCATTCCAACTTCTCTTCAATTAACAACATTAAGTTGCTCACTTTAACAATTAATTTCTCATTCACCCGAAATTGGTTTTGAGAAAATAAATATACCATTTTAATCTACACTAAATGTAGATTAATTATTTGCAACTTATTTCTATTTTTACAAGATAGAAATTTCTAGAAACTTGGTCAAATATTGGTCAAACACCAATAATACTACCAATTTCTAACACTTTTCATTCAAGGAACACCCCTAGGCCATTTAACTAATCTCGTGATCAATTAAACCTAGTTCCTTTATGTGGTTCCGTTAATCGAGATTCTCCGCTAGGTACTTCTCTCGATTAACTAGAATCATACAAGTTGGACGTCTCCAAAATGTAAGTCATTATGAGTTTAATATAAAGAGAATTGTTGAGATGAAGAGAAATGACAAGACTTTATAAAAGATGATGAATAAAAGACGTTTTGAGTTTTCAACCTCAAGAATTTGGGGGATTACTCACGATCCATTCTTAAAACAAACATGAAAGCATAAATAGAGATAGAAATAGGACTTATTGTTTGTAGGAAGACAAAAGGGCTGTGAATAACTTCGGTGTTTTATTGCTCCAATACTTCAAGTACAACTCCAAGAACACACTTTGAATCTTCGAGAGATTTTTGAAGTAATAATTGCTAGATTATAATATCAAGTAATTCTCAAGTATTTCAGATGTAAATCAGATTTTCTAGATGTTTTTGACTGATACAAATGGGTCTTTAAATAGGCATCCTAGGCTAGGGATGTGTTTCTTCAAACAACCATCTTCAAAAGGTGTCTTTCCATGATTGCAACAGCAAGTGCACGGTCGTGCACTATAATCTTGCACGACCGCTTTAGCCTTGGCGCCAATTTGGATTTTGAACCGGCCAATATGCACGGCCGCTCCAGAACACAATGCACGGCCGCTCTGCCCTGGTTTGCTCGGCCACTCCACTGATTTGGGGCCATTTTGGCCTGACAGGTGCACGGCCGCTCCACTGCATAACGCACGGCCGCTCCAGCTTGTCTTTGGCCTAGATGATGATTTTGAAGCTGTCCTTCCTTGCCTTTGATCCCTTAATGTTCCCAAAGCCTCATTTGTTCAAGAATTTGACTTAAAACCTATAAAAAATACTACAACTAAACCAACAAGTGTAAAATCAAAGAAAATGATAAAAGAAGCTAAATTACACCATTTTAGACTAAAAATGGGAATAAAAACTAAGTAAATACTAGATAAAATGCTATCAATGGCTATAGAAAAGTCATTTATCACTGTTATCTGCGAACCCTTGACACTCTTACAATTTAAAAAAAAAAAATCTGAGCTTGTTATGGAAAGGCCTCATTTTCTTTTGACTATCCAGGTATGTGAACTTCGTTTCAACTTAACACAAACCCAATTACTTATCGTTGGCTCCATTTGACTTCATTTCAGTGCTTGGTTCTGGTGAAACCGAAGTTCGCTCTAAGCTGGTAGTTGGTTTACCCTTCTTAAGATGTGACCCTATGATTCATGTTTAAGTGGCATGGCAAACTCAAAATGGTGGATCTAATTTATGGAATGCTTCTCATCTGGAAGATGTAGTTGATATTTTCTTGTATTATAAATGCATAGCAATTCTTGTAGGGATAATGGAAGAACAAATGGTTGGGAGTTGCTTAGTTTGCTTTATGGCCTTCACATTGCTAATGAATTAGAGATCACTAACTAGAAGCCGTCTTTCAGATATAAGTTTCAGATTTATTTTCAAGCTGATGGCATGGATAGAACTTGTGTCGTACTTTTGGCATCTTGAGGCAGTGGGGTGATCCCTAAATATATAACTGTGACCGCTCTTTTGAAGATTCCTAGGCCAAGACATTCTTTTTAACTGTAAACTCCTCTGTGTATTGCTTTGTAGTTCACTAAATAATCAGGCTAGGCTTGATTTATACGGAGTATATAACTAAGAAACCCATCACTTGTTGATATAGGCGGTATGGGACAAATGCAACTCTTCCACAGTACTAGCAGCTTGGAAATGCAACATTTTACTTTCTGAAAACGTGATATAATCAAATTCAACATCGTCTGTTCCAATTTTGTGTTTTTTTTTTCGTGTGTTAAGACGAATGCTGTAGTTGATAACTGTGTTCCTTAATGCTTGTAACATCAATTAGCTGATCGCTGACATATATTATCTTTTCAGTATGGGTGGGATTTTCTGAAAGAACTCGAGATGGGAACAAGTTCGTTGTAGCAGAAAGGTCAACAAATAGGGTGGGACGGAATTTCTGCACTGAGACAGCAGAATCCATTACCGAAGAGCAGATGGAAAAGAAGATACTCCTGCTAACCTTCTTGATACAGTTTTTGGTGATTAATGATAGAAGGGCACTGGATACATAATGTTCTCTCGTTAACATGCCCTAGCATCACAATCGTAAAAAAGGCAGTGTGGCTTCTTTGTTGCTATGTATAAAAGTCAAACAAATCCCGCAATTGGAAAAGTGGAGGCAATAGTTGAAATGCTAACTAATTAAGAATCTCACGCCACAGTTGCGATATTTTATAGTTAAATTGGTAACATTTAATTTTTTTTTTACAGGTTTTATATGGGTTAGAATTCAGCATGAGGATATTAAAAGTAACTTGTTTTGTATCCTATTTTACTAGAAGTAATAGTTGTTTGTGCTTATTTTCTTTCCTAGAACTTTCTTGGGGAAACATACCCAGATAAAGTAAATCTCTCTCTCTCTCTCTCTCTCTCTCTCTCTCTCTCTCTCTCTCTCTCTCTCTCTCTTTTTCTCTCTCTCACACACATCACGCACAAATGCATATGGAGGCTGGACGCTATCATCGGCACCATGTCAATGCATGTATTACAAGGTTGGTTCATTGATCCTTGGACCACATTGATTAAATGCTTTAGCGTGATATGCAGCTTAATTGACGGATTTTCATTGGTAACTTTGCCATACAGGTCCCTTGCAATGTGAAAGTTCACAAACATGGTGCATTGTTCACAGATCTTTTTTTCAATGGTGAGTAACCTTTGACCTTTGTAACGAGTCAGGTTTCTGTTTCTTCCCCTCTCCTTTTTAACCAAATAGGTACTACTTTTGTCATTGCTTCTGCTTATAATTGCCTTATCATTGTCTCAATTATCTTTTTCATTTCATGCTCACATATGATCTGTAAATGTGCTCTCTCTCTCTCTCTCTCTCTCTCTCTCTCTCTCTCTCTCTCTCTCTCTCCTCACACACACATACATATATCGGACAAATTTGACTAACTAGTACTATGAGGTATTGACTTTATAATGTGCAGAAAAAGATACGCCTTTATGCCAATATTAAGGGGTCCCGATGTTTAGACCTTATGTAACATTCCACTCATTCAGACTATATCAATATGCTTCTAATTTTCTTCTGACAGGCATTTTATTTGGACTCATCATTGACAAGAGCACATAAAACAAGGCCTACTTGTGTGGGATCTTCAATCCCTTTATGCTCTGTATTCCATTAAAGGGAAATCAAATTATTTTTATAATCACTCTTCTTTTTCCAATTATTCTTGATTGGTATTTTAGGCTTTCACTAGCCTACTTTAGAAGTTTATTTTTTCCTCCAAAAACTATATTATCACATTAGTGTTTGTGATTAGGGCGAGCAAATTGTATAATGTTTAAGGTGTAAAAAGAAAACTGGTCAAAGGTATCTCACTTTCAACCCCTGCCGTCTCTCCACACACATCAAACAAAGAAGGGAATAGACTCTTTAAATCGTATATATGCACTTTGAATAGGATTATTTGGCCTTCCATTTGCCTTGTGGACCCCAACATGTGGTTGATCCATTTTTTTCGATTTTCCCTTTCGGCTTGCCTAGGTATTATATATTTGGTTGAGATGAGACTAAATTGTAAAAGTGCCACTTGCTATAGAGACTTCTTCAAGAGGACTGAAAGTCATAGTTTCACTGGTAGGAGTTGTTGGATTCTTTTGTCATGAAGCTCAACAAATGTTACTCCATTGTCAAACTTCATCTCATTTCTTGGAGCAGTTGGGATAGTTTGTTTTCCATTATAACTACTTTCTTGTCTGCCCGCATTCTCACCAATCACCCCACCTTTCTTGGCATGTCTTTTTGCATGATATATAGATCACTGATTTAAAATACGCTCCCTATCCCAGTTTTTATTCCGTAGTCATTGTGAAAGCTTTTGCCCAGTCACAATATTCTACTGTGAATTTATTTTGTGAAAAAAATGCCTAAAACGTTACGGAATTTCAGCAGGAAAATTTGGTACCTTTGGTCTAGGGTACGTTGGCTGATATGGAAGAGGACAACGCCTAAAGTTGTTATTAGAAGATTTAGAAAGCGGCGTTCAAAAGGTCAGCAAAGTGGCAAACCAATCGAAAAATCTCCAACTCGTCCTAATCCCCAAACGGGTAGTCTTTTATGTCAAAATCCTATCCGAATTGCCACTTTCAATGTTGCTTTGTTTGCCCTTGCACCTGCACTCCCAAAAGCAGAGAAATCTTCAGTTTTCATTCATAAAGAGGAAGATTACTTGAAGCTCAATAGCCACCCCAAGAGCATACTAAAGCAATCTCCTCTACACCAATCGTTTCACAATTCTGACCAATTTACCCTTCAGCCGAAATCAAAGTTGAAAGTGTCAATAAATCTTCCTGATAATGAGATCTCATTGGCTCACAATAAAGTTCTTAGCTTTGCTGAAGAGCCTGAAATTAGTAGGAGCCAAGTTCCAATGAGGTCTCCTATATGTTTCCCTTCGAGCATGATTAATTGGATGGAAGATGGATGCTCGAGGGGAAGTAGAACAATTTTCGATGTACTAAAAGAGGTGGATGCTGATATCTTGGCTTTACAGGATGTCAAGGCCGAGGAGGAGAAAAACATGCAGCCGTTATCAGATTTGGCATACGCTTTAGGTATGAATTATGTGTTTGCAGAGAGTTGGGCTCCAGAGTATGGGAACGCCATTTTGTCTAAATGGCCAATAAAGAAGTGGAAAGTTCAGAAAATCTTTGATGATCAAGATTTCAGGTATTCTTTCTGTTGCCTTAATCAACAATAAAAAATAATACTCCCTCCGTCCCATAATTAATGTCGCATTTGACTTATCAACGTTTTTAAGTATTGTGCTTTGGTTTTTTGTTCAATGCTTGTACAACGGTAAAATTGCACCAAAACTATTTCTTTATTTAGAAACTCAACATTTATATTGGAATTGACCAAAAAGGAAAGTCGTCATCTATTTTAGGACGGACTTATGGAGGGAGTATTATTACAAGCAGAATTAGCTAAGAATACTCTTGTAATGCTGAATGCAGGAATGTGCTGAAGGCCACAATTGATGTGCCAAGGACAGGAGAAATTAATGTCTACTGCACCCAATTAGATCATCTTGATGAGAATTGGCGGATGAAGCAAATTAACGCAATTATTCAATCAAGCGATCGTCCTCATATCTTGGCGGGCGGTCTTAATTCTCTCAATGCATCTGATTATGCATCAGAGAGGTGGGCAGACATTGTCAGGGTAATTTCTTATTTTTTTTAAAAATCTATTACAATTTTCTCAAAAAATAAAATTGAACAAGTCAATTGTTAATTAAGCTATCTGTTAGTACAGTATTATGAGGAGGTAGGAAAGCCTACACCAAGAACTGAAGTGATGAACTTGTTGAAGGGAAAAGAATATGCAGATGCCAAAGACTTTGCAGGGGAGTGTGAGCCAGTTGTGATCATTGCTAAAGGCCAGAGTATGAACACACGACCTTTATTCTTGATTTTTACGTAATATTTCTGTTAAAAAGTCTGAATAAAAGATTAATGGCCGGCATTAACAGATGTGCAAGGAACTTGCAAGTATGGTACAAGAGTTGATTACGTATTGGCATCAAAGGAACTGGGATACAAGTTTGTTCCGGGATCATACTCGGTTATTTCATCGAAAGGAACTTCAGATCATCATCTTGTTCAGGTTGATATTATGAAAGGAAACAAAAATTATAGTACGATTTCAAGAAGAAAGAAGAAATTAAAACAACAGATTGCCAACTTCAGAAACTATGGAGTGTTGTTCTTCAAGAGTGACACTTGAACCCTTCTAATTTTATTTTTTTGTTTGTAAGAAATAGCATTATACTTTATTAATTAAATTTATAGATGAAATTTTTATTCTGTAACGAATTAAGGTTCAAAGGAATTTGGGGATTACCGTTGGATTTGAAATAAGGGGATACGACGTCGTTGGTTAATAAGCGTATCAGCAAGTTCAATAGCGAGCTTAGCCATAAACGTTTTCTTTAAGTAGCACGTCGTCGTTTTGTAGCTTAATTAGTTTTAATTTCAGTTACTTAAAACTACGTCGTTTTATAGTGAGAGAAGTGGCCGTTGTAAACCACGTGATTTCTCTCTCTTATGTCGCTGGGAAACGCCATTGTTGGCATAATGCATTTTACCAGAAATTTCCCAACTCTCTCTCTCTCTAATTCTCTAATTTCTCACTCATCTCATACTCTGTATTCTCTCTAATTCTCTTCTCATCCAATCTATATCAAAATTCTCCGTTTCCATTTGAATTAATTGTCCTCATAATTGATTCAATTGGCCTGGGCATAACAAATTGGTATCAAAGCAATTGAATTCACGGAAAAACATGGTTAGTGTTCGCATGAATGCAGTAGAATCAAACATCAGGTCATTAGAAGAGAAATTTAATGGGCTTGAAGGTGTTGTAGAATCAAGAACAACGGAGCTGAAGGAGGAGATGACGACGCTGAGTAAGGGAATGGAAGAAATGACTCGGTTGTTTATGGAGATGAAATCCAACAATGGCAAGGACAAAGTGGATGAAGCTGGGCGATGTTTAAAGGGAAATAGCAGCGCTGGATCAATCCTAGGAGCGTCACCTGGAGTTGGTAAGCAGATCCCAGCTAATGAACATGAGAAACAAGGTAAAACATGTAATGAGGCTATTTTTATTGATGATTCTACTAAGGCTATTAAAGGGGTTGGTTATGGGCATGAGGTTAGATCTGATAAAGGGATTAGTGAATCATATAAGAAACATTTCAAATTGGAATTTCCAAAGTTCTCTGGTATTGGTCATAGGGGTTGGATTCATAAGTGTCAATAGTTTTTCAAATATAGAGATGTTCCATTGGGTGATAGCGTGGAATTAGCTACGATGCATTTTGAAGGTGGTGCTGAGTTTTGGTACCAAAACTTTTGTGAGGAGATTGATGGGTGTGCGTGGGAAGAATTCATTGACAAGGTGGCCATTAGGTTTAGGCCTTAAGCTTATCAGAATGTGGAAGGGGAGTTTGCAAGCCTGCAACAGCTGAGCTCAGTCAGTGAATATCAAGCCAAGTTTGAGGAAATGAGGGCATTGATGAAGGTGGAAAATACTGGATTGAGTGAGAGGTTTTACATTAAAAACTTCATTAAAGGACTCAAGGAAGAAATAAAGTTTAGAGTGCAATCTCAATTCCCATCTACCCTTACTCAGGCAATCAACTTGGCAAGGATTGAAGAATCACATTGGGAAGCATCCATCAGGAAACTTAAGTCAGTCACCTATAAACCCAACCCAAATTATTCCTCATACACCACAAACAACCAGTCCAACACTACAATATCTCAGCCTACCAAAATGAACCCCAGTAATACCAAATATTCCCAGTTTTCCTCACCTTCCATTAACCAAGTTAAGGATAATTCAGCAGCCACAAAACCTACCATTCCCATTAAACACTTAACACAGGCTGAAATGCAAGCTAGGAGGGAGAAGGGCTTATTTTATAACTGTGATGAAGTCTTCAAATATGGTCTCAAATGCAAGAATAGACAGATCTTCATGCTGGGAATCGAAAATGGAGAAGAAGAGGAGGAATGGCATGATACATTAGACACACATGTGGAAGAAATAGAAAAAGTGGACCAGCCAAAGGAGGATTTGAGCATCTTAACACATGCTCTGTCTGGGAGTACAACATTGCAGACTCTCAAACTTACGGGAAAGGTGGGCAATAAGAAGTTCTCAGTGCTCATTGATAGTGGAAGCACTCACAACTTCCTAGAGGCCAACACAGCTGAGAAATTGGGATGTGTAGTGACACCCACACCCGAGGTACCTGTGATTGTAGCAGATGGCAGCAAAATACAAAGTCAAGGAGAGTGTAAAGGGTTCAGGTGGAAACTGCAGGATATTGAATTTGTGGGAGATATGAAGGTTATTAAGCTAGGGGGTTGTGATGCAGTTTTGGGAGTGCAATGGCTCAAAACACTAGGGCCTATAACTTTCGACTTCAATGAGATGTCAATGGGGTTCAACTACATGGGAAATTATTGTACATTGCAGGGGGTACAACATGCCATGATGCTGAAGTTTATGACAGCCCCAACAGCTACAAAAATGCTGAATGATCTACCTTGTGGGGCAGTGGTTCAATTGTATTCACTATCTGCAGTAAATGATGAAGGGGAATTGGACATACAAATTTCGACACTATTGGATGAGTATGAAGATGTTTTTGCAGAGCCCAAGGAGATGCCACCAAGGAGGAAATTTGACCATGCAATACCCTGAAAACTGGAAGCCAACCAGTGAACAATAGGCCTTACAAGTGTCCCTACTTCCAGAAAAATGAGATTGAAAAGATCATCAAAGAGCTATTGGACAGTGGAGTGATCCAACATAGCTAAAGCCCCTTTGCCTCACCTGTGATATTGGTTAAAAAGAAGGATGGTACATGGAGAATGTGTATTGATTATAGGGGCTTAAATCAATTGACTGTCAAAGATAAATTTCCTATTCCAATCATAGATGAGTTGTTGGATGAGCTACATGGGTCCAAGTTCTTTACTAAGTTAGATTTGAGGTCATGGTATCATCAAATCAGAATGAGGGAAGAAGACATCAGTAAGACTGCATTCAAAACACATCATGGACATTATGAGTTCAAGGTGATGCCCTTTGGACTCACAAATGTACCAGTCACCTTCCAAGCTCTGATGAACTCAGTATTTGAAGATTTTATGAGGAAATTTTTATTAGTATTCTTTGATGATATACTAATATATAGTCCTACCATGGAACTGCACTTAGTCCATCTCAGATTAACATTGGAGAGGTTAAGAGAACATCAATTGTTTATGAAGAAAAGCAAATGCTCATTTGGGAGAGATAAGGTGGAGTATTTGGGGTACATAGTTACGGGGGAGGGGGTAGCTGAATGTATGCTCGCCGAAATTAAAAAAGTTTTTGGGAGTCGCCACGCTGTTTTTAATGGAAAAACATTGAAAAACCAATTTGAAAATAGAGAGATAGGGTTCGGGGGTCAGGTTACATGTTGGGAAGAACCGAGAGTTCACCCAACATGCCTCGTAATACGAGTCTTTCTATAACATAACATCCAATCATTCATGAGTGTGTGCAAGGGTGTGAAACGAATTATGACAAATATGCTTTGCTTTTATTGATAAACTGAGGAACTACAACTTGTGAACCATTTGGTAAGGGAGGCCACATCCCAATTACAACAAATTCTGAACAGAGCATACAACTGAAATGAACCTTCTGCCAGAGGCTACTTGTGTCACGTGACACAGGACTCCACATGTCCAGTTGTGTCGCGTGACACTAATGGCCACTTTGCAGAGGCTTTACAAGGCTCAAATTACAGTACCATCAAATAACCATAACATCGAATTACATCATGAATTGAATTCAGAGAGCATGGAAATTAAAAAATGACATTCAAGAGGGTGTGGATATGGGGAATCCACACTCTCTTGATGAACATGCACCAATATATCAACTCATCCCATAAAACCAACAACATGGAACATGTAATTCACTATAGCATTGGAGACTTAAACAGAGAGATTGCAGTCAGATCATTAGCAGCTTGTGCATGAGATCAAGGAGAAAATAGAGAGAGCTAGAGAGAGGGATAGAAATCGTTACCCTTGTAGTCCACTTTCCACTATACCAAGTCGATATAGGGAACCTTCAATCAGCTTCTGAAACTGGATTCAAGCTCAGGAACAATGGAGGATTGGATCCTCAATGAGGGTATGAGTGTATAGAGAAGAACTTGGGTGGTTTGTAAAGAGAGATGGGAGAATTTGGAGGAATTGGTGTGTGTTTGTGTGTGTTTTAGGAGAGAGAGAGAGGTTTCTGGCGTGATTTTGACAGAGTAACCTTAGGGAGGCTAGCAGGGATCCCAAAATGAGAGGGGAAGGGTCTTATTTATAGCTGCATGGGAAGTGGCTACTTCTGTCGCACGGCTGAACAAAGGTAACCGTTTTCCTTCTAGAACATGCAAGGTGGCAGCTTGGAATGATCGCCATGGCTTGTTGTGTCGCACGGCTAAAGGAGGCATAATCATTTTCCTTCTGGAAGCATGCAAGTTGGCGTATTCTGGACCTTTCTTTGATAATTCCTTATAGGTCCCAACTGAATAATACCTCACAAGTCCTTCTGCATGGAAAAAGGACCGAAAGGCACTTCCTTAGCAAGAAACTTATAAAAAGCTCCCGGAAGTCTCGGAATGGACCGGAAATATACCAAAATGCACCCTAATGTACTTTTATTATGTAAAAGACACTTTTATTGGGTCGCGAATTGGATTGGGGTACTTACAGTAGCAACTGATCCCACAAAGATCGAAAGCATGCAAGGATGGCCCATCCATACCTCTATTAAAAGTTTGAGGGGATTCTTTGGGTTAACTGGGTATTACAGGAGTTTTATAAGGCATTATGGAGTAATTAGTAAGCCATTGACAAAGCTGCTACAGAAGAATGCCTTTGGATGGAATGCAGAAGCTGACAAGGCTTTCCAAACACTGAAGCAAGCCATGATTTCTGCCCCAATTTTGGCTATGCCTGATTTTTTGAAAGCATTCATTGTGGAGACTGATGCTTGTTCCAATGGCTTGGGTGATGTGCTAATGCAAGAGGGAAATCCTATAGCTTTTGTTAGCAAGGCTTTAGGACCTAAACACTTGGGAATGTCAACTTACGAGAAGGAATTCCTAGCAATCTTGTTGGCTGTGGAGAAATGGAGGTACTACTTGTGTGGGCAGAAATTTTAAATAAAAATAGACCATCAAAGCTTAAAATACCTCATGGAGCAGAGGGTTACTGGAGGTTTACAACAGAAATGGATTTCGAAATTGTTGGAAGATGATTATACAATAACATATAAGAAGGGGGTAGAAAACAAAGTGGCAGATGCTTTATCAAGGTTGAATGAGGATACAAATGGGGTGAAATGTCAAGCTATTACCATTGTCCAACCTCAATGGGTCTAAGAGGTAATAGGTAGCTGGGAAGGAGATACTGAGATCCAAGAAATATTAGAGGGGGTAATGACCAATAATGAGAAGTTTGATCAATATACATTGAGTAATGGGTTGTTGAGATATCAAGGCAGGTTAGTAATTGGGGAAAAGGGAGAAATGAGAAAAAAGATTGTGAAGGAGCTGCACCAGACACCATTAGGAGGGCATTCAGGGATTCAAGGGACCCTTAAAAGAGTAGCTCAATTGTTCTTTTGGCCAGGTATGAAGAGGTATGTGCAAGAGATAATTAGTCCATGTGAAATTTGCCAACAAATAAAGAATGAAACCACTCATCCAGCTGGGCTATTACAACCATTACCTATTCCTACAAAACCTTGGACTGACATTGCCATGGACTTCATTGAAGGGCTGCCTTTATCTCATAATTGGGATTCAATTTTGGTGGTTGTTGACAGGTTAACCAAGTATGCCCATTTCATCCCCCTCAAACACCCATACACAGCTTATATAGTAGCCAAACAATTTTTCAAAAATGTTTATAAGCTACATGGATTGCTTGTGACCATCACTTCAGATAGGGACAAGATTTTTCTAAGTCAATTTTGGCAGTCACTTTTCTCCCTCCTTGGAACTACATTGAATCTGAGCACAGCATACCACCTTCAGACAGATGGACAAACCGAGAGATTAAATAGGTGTTTGGAACAGTTTTTGAGGCCACTACTAGTACCAAACCTAAGCTATGGTCTGATTGGCTGTCACTAGCAGAGTGGTGGTACAATTCAAACTTCCATACTGCCCTCAAGATGACTCCTTTCGAAGCATTATATGGATACCCACCACCCCAGGCAACATTCAGCCATGAACAATACTGCAAGTTAGATGCAGTCGCTGATTTTATGAAGGAGAGGGATAAGCAGATCAAGACAATGAGAGAGGTATTGGCAGAAGCTCAAAATAAAATGAAGCAATTTGCTGACAGAGGTCGAAAAGAAAGGAATTTTAAGGAAACGAGATTGGGTATACCTGAAACTGCAGCCTTATCGTCAAACATCCTTGGCATTATGGAAGAACTTCAAGCTATCCCCAAAGTATTTTGGCCCATTTCAGATTGAAGCAAAAGTGGGAGCTGTTGCTTACAAGCTCAAATTACCACCTACATCCAAGATTCACCCTGTATTTCATGTGTCATTATTGAAAGCAAGAATTGGGGATGCAGTAGTCCCAAATCCTTCGCTACCTTTTGTTGGGAATGATGGCCAATTCCTGGTGGAGCCCATTGCAGTGTTGGATAGGCGCTTGGTGAAGAAAGGAAACAACCCAGCAGCTCAAGTCTTGATTCAATGGTCGAATACCTTTCCAGAAGATGCTATGTGGGAGGATTGGGAAACCATAGCAGCCAACTTTCCTCTCTTTAATCCTTGAGACAAGGATTTTTTGAAGGGAAAGGGAGTGTAACGAATTAGGTTTTGAAGGAATTTGGGGATGACCGTTGGATTTGAAATAAGGGGATACGACGTCGTTGGTTAATAAGCGTATCAGCAAGTTCAATAGCGAGCTTAGCCATAAATGTTTTCTTTAAGTAGCACGGCGTCGTTTTGTAGCTTAATTAGTTTTAATTTTAGTTACTTAAAACTACGTCGTTTTATAGTGAGAGAAGTGGCCGTTGTAAACCACGTGATTTCTCTCTCTTATGTCGCTGGGAAACGCCATTGTTGGCATAATGCATTTTATCAGAAATTTCCCAACTCTCTCTCTCTCTCTCTCTCTCTCTCTCTCTCTAATTCTCTAATTTCTCTCTCATCTCATATTTTGTATTCTCTCTAATTCTCTTCTCATCCAATCTGTATCAAAATTCTCCGTTTCCATTTGAATTAATTGTCCTCATAATTGATTCAATTGGCCTGGGCATAACATAATCCTTTTAGGCCTTTTACATATTAAAAAATAAATACTCCCACCGTCCCATCCAAGTGTGTACCAAAGTTTCTGGCACATCGTTTAAAGAATAATAAAAAAAAAAAGGAAAATGTGTGGTAGGAAATGAAGAGAGAGAATGAGTGGAGTTAATAGTAGATTGGTTGAATAAATTGTATGGTAAAAAATGAAGAGAGAGAATGAGTGGGTGGGGTAGAGAGAATATAAAATATTAAAATCTTTGCCATTTATGATAGTTCACACTCGGCTGGAACGGATCAAAAGGAAAATAAATATACACTAGGCTGGGACAAAGGGAGTATATGAGGCAGACGGTTTTAGGTTTGGAACAAACATTTGTTGTGACAAATGATCTTTAACTAAACTTGTAAGAGGATTTAGTTTAAGAATAATTAAAGCTACTAAACCCTATTTTATACTTCTTTCGTTCCTGAAAAATTGTCTCATTTGTCATTTTAACTTGTTTCAAAAAGTATGTTCTATTTCTAAACTTAGGCATGAATGTTAGTGCAAATCTATTAAGGTATAAGAAGGTGAAGCTCTTCCTTAATAATTACAAAATGTACAACAGAACAATCTTTTAGGGACGGAGGGAGTACTAGAGAAAATAGCTCCAGTTTGGACTCCGTACCCTCCGTTTTAAACAAAAATTGAGCATTTCACTTGTCAATATTTTTTAATACTCCGTATTTATTTTGTCATGTATAAAAAAAGAACAATATTTATTAGGATTAATTCCTTCCTACCCCTCTAACCCAGATTTTAACCCATAAAAACCTATCCCAGATTCAAAACTCCAAACTCATTGAGAAGTCCAGATCAAAATACCGTGTAAACCCAAAACTCCTTTGACCTGATCAAATATAATTTTTAAATACCAATTTTACCCCTCCCTACGCTCCATCGACCTCGTCATCGGCGATCACCACCACAATCACCTGAAACTGAAACCCCAACCGGAAACCAATTCTCGCCGCCAAATGATGCCGCCGTTCGGTAAGCAAATCAATATCAACGCTATGGCACGGAAGATCGATGTAGACAATCGAATTCCTCTTCGTAATTATTACATAATCGCCGATAATCTCCTCAAACATGTGCGCTGTTAAACTCCTTCTCTAGATAAATTGCATTTCAATTTCGTGATTGGGCTTAAAGAACACTTTTTTTCCGTCAATTACTCGATAATTATCAGTTTTGGTATATTAGCCGATATTTATTGAGTTAACGCTGATTAATTTAGTGTTTAGTTATGGGTTTTGACCTAAGTTTCAAATAACTCTCCCTGTTTTGTTTTACTTTTATAGTGTTTTAAATTCTGAATTGTTAAACCACAGCACCAATCTATACCTATTGAGATTAATTGTTATTTTTCTACCCATATACTCCCTCCGTCTCAGCCGAAGCTTCCCATTTTGTCATTTTAGGTGTTCCGTTAAAAGCTTTCACTTTTTTTTTTTGGCAAAGAATCTTTATTATTTCCTCCGCTCATTCTCTCTCCTAATTCACTATTACACTCACAACACTTTTCAAATTTACTATTTCTGTTGGGTTTTACGGGTCCATGCGCAGCGGAATTAAGCATTAAAAACATAAAACCCAAGAAGCCCTAGGATCCGTTCTATACAATTAATTTGAATACCTATGAGATAGAATTAAACCAACCTTGAAACGCTTTCCGGTCTTGAGCTATCGAACGATTTGATTATGTGATATCGAATCACAAACTTCGTTCTTCAACTTGCTTGAACTCTAGGCCTTGATCGATGAACGAGCGAAGACCCTCTTTTGGTATCCACACCTTTGAATGAATCCAAGAACAATTTCTTGTTGATTGCTAGATCTAAACCTTGAAGAATATTGAGAGAATTTTATTGTGAATTTTGCTTTTAAAATTTCGGCTGACCTTTTAGGTCTGACAGAACCCTTGTATTTATACTACAATAGTAGGAATACCTCTCCTAATCGTATTAGGAGAGACAGGCTGTCAAACGGCGTACTGGCCTATTATGTCGCGCGGTATATTAAGCCATTGGCTTAATATGTCGCGCGGTATATGTAGCCAGATATAGAAACTCTCAACTATTCTTCCTCCGGTTTAACCAATTCATTCTAATTGTGTGTGACCCAATAGGATTACATCATGTTGGCAATGAGTTCGATCATATCGAACCTCATAAGACATAAGCGGACTCTAGCAAGCCATTATGTCTACCCAAATGATGTAACGTAAGAGTTCACGTTTCCAACGGTGTACTTCCATTTATCCCTTTTGTCTCACGATGTTATATTGAACACAAGTCATGGTCCTTGTCAACTTGTTATTGTTCAATGCTTTCTCGATTCTTGAGTATAATGATAATTCCAATCATATTGGGGTACGGCCATACACTTTCATCATTATCACTCATCGAGGGGCCCAAGCATAACATCTCTCTTCCGAGGGACAAACTCCTTCTTGACTTATCATCCTTCCCATCATGAATCCGATCATGCCAATGATAGCCTTTATAGATATCGTGTTAAGATATCGTTTGACTAAAATCAAACATGGCTTTCATCATATGTAAGGTTATGATAGTCTCAGTCTAGGAAATAAATGAAGTAACCGTATGAGATTTAAGTATGACATTTGACCATTACATAAATCTCATGCGGGTCATGTCCAGCCACTTGTTCTCTAACAAGTACCCATAATTTCAATGTGCATCTCTTATGCATATAATCATCACATGATTATCCATTGACAATTATACTAATTTATTCTCTTAATAATTAGTGACAGAGATTATTATAAACAAATATGCAAACTATATAATAATCAAATAGTCAACATAAACGATAAAGATGATACATAACGGTTTTCGGTTAAACATAACTAAAGCCTAGTGGCATTACACCAACAGCCTCCCACTTGCACTAGGCTCCATTTATGTATCGAATACTATGGATCTAACATGCCCGTCATGCTTCGCCTATGCGAGTGTCTTTGTAAGTGAATCCCTTATGTCATCATCGGTGATACTTTGTATATTTTAACGTCTTCTCATTCTTTATGAATTCCTCGAAGAACGTCTAAGTGAGTGTTTGGAGCACTGTGGTGACCTTGGTTCCATTGTTTGCACAAGTGGCACCACTATTGTCATAACAAAAGTTTCACCGATTAGTGATACTTGGAAAAACACTTGAAGTGTTTCCAAAACACTAAATGAACTTTTGATCCAAACCGCCTTTTCGCTACATCATATGTTGCTAAAATATGGCCTTAGTAGTAGAATCGGCTACAATTTACGCTTGGAACTCTTCCAATCAAAATTGCACCTCTAATAAGCACAAACACAAATCCTAATTGCGATTTTAAAATAACTTTGTCACTTGGAAGCTAGCATCTTTGTAACCCTTACAACAAGATTAACTTCCAATCTTTCAAATCCCAAGAACGTATCCTTAGTTCTTCTTAAGTACTTAGGATCATCTTGACTCGCCATCCATTGGTTCTCAACAGAGATCAGATTGGTATCGACTCATCATGCTTATAGCATACGAGACGTCGAGTCTAGTACAAATCATGGCATACATGACGGATCCAAATGCCGAAGCATATGGAGCTTCATTCATTCCCTTTTGCTTTCATCAATTGTCATAAGACAATGAGTATTGCTAAGAGAAAATACCATGACCCATTGACAAGCCACTTTTCTTAGACTCTTCTAAGAATCTTGTCAATGTGAACACTTTGACTCAAACCAATTTATCCTTCTAGATCTATCTCTATAGATCTTGATGCCAAGGATGTAAGCGGCTTTACCCATATCTTTCATTGAGAAACCTTTCCTTGACCAAGACTTAATGTCTTAAGTGTCGGAACTTGTTTTTCAAATGAGTAAGATATTATTGTAATAAACAATGGAAATAATACCATGCTCCCACCGAATTTCATGCATACACAAGGTTCATCTTTGTACTTGATAAAGTCAAACTCTTTGACCAATTCATCAAAACAAAGATTCCAATTCCTTGAAGCTTGCTTCAATCCATCTCATGGATCCTTGCAACATGCATACTTTATTAGAGTTTCTTGGATCGACAAACTATTCGGGTTGTGTACTTTACACATCCTTAATAATCTTTCCATTTAAAGAAAGTCGTTTGACATCCATTTGTCATATCACATAGTCACAATATGCGATTATGGCAATTGAAATTCTAATGTACATCGACATTGTAATCGGCGGAAAAGTTTCAACATAGTCAATACTATGAATTAACCTAAGTCCCTTTGCTACAATCCTTAGTCATAAAAGTATACACCTTCACATCCATGTTGGTCTTTGAAGACCTACTTGCACCCTTTAGTTTTTACACTTTTAGGTAGCCCAATCAAGTTCCAATTAAACTTGATTGTTAAACATGGATTGTAATTTGGATTCCATGGTTCCTAACCATTTATCCAAATTAGGAGAGGACATCGCTTCTTGATAGCAAGTAGGATCGTCATTCTCAATGACTTCCACTTCATCACTTTCCGCAACAAGAAATCACTATTTCTTGAGTTCGAATCGTAACCTATCCAATCTACGATGGACTTGTGCATCTTGAACCGGTTTCACAACTTCTTTGTGAACTTGGTTCTGTCTCTACTCTTGGTTCCATATTATTTTCGGGTTCTTGAACTTCTTTCAAGATTAATTTTACTCCCACTAGATTCTTTATTGAGAAACTATTTCTCAAGAAACAAATCGTGTAGAGCAACAAACATTTTGTTCTCTTTGCGGTTGTAAGATTAATTTCAGAAAATAACCTTTGTCAAATTTGGTGCTAACTTATAAGAGACAAGTCTCTTTACATAAGATTCGCAACCCCAAATCTTCATGAAAGACAACCGAAGTTTTCTTCCATGCCACATCTCATGTGGGGCCTTAGGAACCGATTTAGTAGGGACTCGATTCAGTGTAACCGCATTATTTCTAATGCATATCCTCAAAAGGAAATAGGAAATAGGAAAGTCTAATTGACACATCATCGAACGAACCATGTCCTACAAGGTTCAATTCCTCCTTTCAGACACACCATACAATGTGGTGTTCCGGGTGGAGTCAACTTTGAAACGATTTCATAGTTTTGAGATGATTGTCAAACTTTTGGCTCAAATATTCATTACCTCGATCCAATCGAAGTACTTAATAGTTTTGCCAAATTGTTTTGCACTTCATCTTGAAATGTTCGAAACATCTCAAACGATTCACCTTTGGACTTCATCAGATAGACATAATCATATCTAGATAAGTCTTTAGTGAAGTATGATGAAATACCGAAATCCTCCCCTAGCAATGCTGCTTAATAGTTCACATACATCTCATGTATAATGACCAATAAGTCACTAGTCCTCCCACTACTTTAGTGTAGGGTGGTTTGGTCGATAATCCCAATAAATAAGATCCAAAATCCTCAAATGATTCATGGTCATATGAGTCTAAAAGTCCATGTTAATGGAGTTTAGATATATGTTTCTTATTTATTTGACCAAACCGGCAATGCCATATGAACGCGTTGTTCTTATTATTCGGTTTAGATTTCCATTTATATTATAGATATCTTCAACATTATTTTGTTTCTCATCTTCAAGGATATGAAGACCATTTAATGACATATGCATTACAATAAGGCATATTATTAAATAAATATAAAACTTCTTATTGAAAATAAGAAAATTATATCCTTCATCATCCATTTAAGAAACATAAATAATACTCCTACTCAAATCTGGAACGTAGTCATACTTGTTCAAAACAAGTACTACTTCACAAGGTAAAGTGACTTCATAAGTCCCTTATGGCTAATGTTGCAACTCTTGCTCCATTCCCATGCATAGGTTTAATTTACCTTATTTGAGTAGCTTTCTATTCTTGTTCCTTGCACATTTAAACAAATGTGGGATCCAATCCGGTATCATATACCCAAGAATCAAGAAGTCGAAATGAAAAATATCTATCACATAGATACTTGAAGTAGTAGCAATCATATTGCCCTTCTTCACCTTTTAGGCCTTCCTAATAAGCCTTGCAACTTTTCTTCCAATGACAATCTTATTGCAATGATAGCAAACTGCATCCTCTTGAGACACTTTGGGTTTAGCCTCTTCGGCTTTTGCAACTTTTGCCTTAGGTTTAGCAACCTTTGCTTTACCTTCTTTTCCTTCCTTTGTGAACCCTTTCTTGTGTTAACCATTAACACAATTTGCGGATAGCTTCTTCTTTCATCATATGAATTAAGAGCTTTCACCATAACATATATCTTTTGCCTAGCTTGCACTTGGAACATTTCCCTATTTGCGTTATGCTAGAACAAAAGATTAGTTATCATGTGCCCAAGGTTCTTCATAAGAGCCTTCAACCATGATGGCAAATTCAAGGCAAGCAATATTGTCAGAATCATCAATATGTTTCTAATGTTGCTTCCTTATTTGCCCTTTGCAACATTTGCAATGGGTTTAGTAGGAACGGATTCGTCAAGAACGTACACTTTTACCTAAGAACCATTCTTTAGGCTTTTGATCCAATCAGAATAATTGTATCGTTCCTTTTGAACTTTGTCCTTCATAAGGACGAATCGCAATTATCATTATGTAATGCTACTTCTACAACAAAATATACAAATTATATGAACACATATCAATATCAACACATTTATCATTTAAGAGCAAATAATGTATTTTACAAATACTCCCACTAAATCATACACCTTCCAATGCTAATAAGCATAATATGTATTTAATGGGCTAAGATCCAACTTTAATTTAATCTCAAGTACGCTATGGCGCACCGCTCAAGATTAAACTAATTAGGTAGAAAAACATCAATCATATCGTATATGACTCTTAGAAGCTAAAGATCCATCTTTAATTTGATCTCCAGAAGTACAGGCTATGGCAAGCACCGCTCCAAGATCAAACTAATTAGAGTAGAAAACATCGATCATATCATATATGACTCTTAGGATCTTTTAGGAGATTTATTTAAGACATCATATGTCTAAGCATATTTTAATCTCATCTTATGCCTTTGGGTCCAAAACCATTTTGATAACCCAATTAAGTTCATCCATTTTAAACGTATATGGAACCACTTCATTTCCTCATCTTGCTCATGCAAACGGAATGAGAATCAAAGCACCTTGCTATGGCTTGAAGCCTACCCAAAACTATCCGAGGTGAGTCTCAAGTGTTTAAATCATGGATTGGCATAAAGAACTTAAAAGTTAAATGAAAGGTTCTTTAAGGTAGATTATAAGCATATCGGCCATAAAGATAGTCATAATCATGCACTGAGGTAAGTTCCTCAGGGAAGATAGGTGAGCCGCAAAGGACTGCTTGAAGTACTCAACTCTTCCTTGAGACGAAAGGTAACTCTCTAGACATGCATATATTAGAAATCAACTCTGATTTGGCAACATAATCACTACCTTTTATAAACAATTAGTTTCCTTTTAAATTTCGCGTATTTATGACTTGTTTCCATAAACAATCATAAGATCCAAAATTCTGATGTCTAAATTCTAAACATATTAGGAAACTAAATATCATGTTTCAACTAAAACATCAATTCTAATTTACTTGTAATTCGAATTATTTGTTTCATAAACAATCGGACTAACTTGTTTCTCATAAACAATTAACAGGTGAACTATAATTCAATGTTCAAAAACATTCTAGAATTCTGTGAGTTCTTTCATGCAACTGCATGATAATTAATAAAATCACCTTTTAAACAATTATAATAAGCATAAGAACACTCGATAATGCTCTAACATATAACAATTAAATAAACACCTTTTAATTAATTAAGCAAGCATAAACAATGAATTAATCTAGCGTAGCCCTATAAAACTCCAATTTCGAGAAATTTATAGCATCCGAGATTAAGACATAAAACATCTCGCATTGTAAACAATCAATCACGAATGCACAGCGAGAAAAATTAAACAAATCGATTCTCGCCAGAGATTTGGCTTAAAGATTATGTCGCGTGACAACATCGACCCTTGAGGCTTGATATGTCGCGCGTACCTAACTGAGCACGAGATAACCTCGAATTCCTCATGGCTCATCATGTCGCGCGACTAAAGTAGCCAAGTAACAGGATTTCCGAGATTTCAATCAATTCGGATTATATGCAATTAAATTATATAAAACAACCCTTTTATTAGGAGATTTAATTCAACATAATTCGAAAACGATTTTCACATTGTTTCACATAAAACAATCAAAAATTCTATCGCATACAAAAACATGCAACGAACATATAAACAATTTATATAATCATTCTAGCATGTTAATTCAAACTTAACCATACACGAACGGGGCTACGATACCCACATTTGTTGGGTTTTACGGGTCCCATGCGCAGTGAATTAAGCATTAAAAACATAAAACCCCGAAAGAAGCCCTAGGATCCCGCTTCCTATACAATTAATTTGAATCACCTATGAGATAGAATTAAACCAACCTTGAAACGCTTTCCGGTCTTGAGCTATCGAACGATTTGATTATGTGATATCGAATCACAAACTTCGTTCTTCAACTTGCTTGAACTCTATAGGCCTTGATCGATGAACGAGCGAAGACCCTCTTTTTGGTATCCACACCTTTGAATGAATCCAAGGAACAATTTCTTGTTGATTGCTAGATCTAAACCTTGAAGAATATTGAGAAGAATTTTATTGTGAATTTTGCTTTTAAAATTTCGGTTGACCTTTTAGGTCCGATGTAACCCTTGTATTTATACTACAATAGTAGGAATACACTCTCCTAATCGTATTAGGAGAGACAGTAAAGTCAAGCGGCGTGCTGCATCGCCTATTATGTCGCTGCGCGTATATTAAGCCATTGGCTTAATATGCTTCGCGCGTAGTATATCTTAGCCGATCTGAAACTCTCAACTTATTCTTCCTCCGGTTTAACCCGAATTCATTCTAATTGTGTGTGACCCAAATAGGATTACATCATGTTGGCAATGAGTTCGATCATATGTCGAACCTCATAAAGACATGTTTTAAGCGGACTCTGAAGCAAGCCATTATGTCTACCCAAATGATGTAACGTAAGAGTTCACGTTTCCCGACGGATTGTACTTCCATTTATCCGCTTTTGTCTCACGATGTTATATTGAACACAAGTACATGGTCCTTGTCGAAGCTTGTTATTGTTCAATGCTTTCTCGATTCTTTCGAGTATAATGATAATTCCAATCATATTGGGAGTACGGCCAGTATACACTTTCATCATTATCACTCATCGTAGGGGCCCGAAGCATAACATCTCTCTTCCGAGTGGACAAACTCCTTCTTGACTTATCATCCTTCCCATCATGAATCCGATCATGCCAAGTGATATGCCTTTATAGATATCGTGTTAAGATATCGTTTGACTAAAAATCAAACATGGCTTTCATCATTATGTAAGGTTATGATAGTCTCGAGAGTCTAGGAAATAAATACTCTGCAAATGCTTAAATCCGTATGAGATTTAAGTATGACATTTGACCATTACATAAATCTAAATGCCGGGTCATGTCCAAATACTTGTTCTCTAACAAGTACCCGTAATTTCAATGTGCGTCTCTTATGCATTATAATGCATCACATGATTATCCATTGACATATTATACTAATTTATTCTCTTAATAATTAGGGACGAGAGAGATTATTATAAACAAATATGCAAACTATATAATAATCAAATAATAAACATAAACGATAAAGATGATACATAACGGTTTTCGAGTTAAACGCCATAA
Organism: Adenophora triphylla var. japonica; assembly: GCA_022495995.1. Lineage (NCBI taxonomy): Eukaryota > Viridiplantae > Streptophyta > Magnoliopsida > Asterales > Campanulaceae > Adenophora > Adenophora triphylla. Next base: position 12,865 of record JAFEMH010008171.1, on the reverse strand, counting down.
CTAAAGCCTGGGGCATGATATGAACACCCCGCGAATACCTTCGACTAACATGAACTCTAAATTTCAAATCCAGCTATGCACCTTCGTATGTACCGATCGGGGCCAAAGCTCTTACACAATACTTGGATGCAGTAAGGGGCACGTATTCTCCCCGTCCGGCGAAATTGCTGTGCGATTCATTTATGGTCCATATTACTTTCAGGTAATGAAAGTAGCTAAAAAGACTAGCATGATTTGATCAAATCCTCGAAGTTTCAACGCACGTCCTTCAAAGTCCCATTGCTTTCCACTGCATCAAATTTTCACACTTCCTTAACATACATTAATCTTCCAATCGCTGCATGAATCCTTCATCTCTCCCATTTTTTCTAAGCAAAATCGACAATGCCTACATATGTCAATCTTCCCCACTTAAAAATTAACTTTGTTTTTGTTTGTGTCATTCCTGCATACCCTTACAACAAATTAGCACATTGCCAATCTTAGCTCATAACGCCAACGTATATTTTCTCAAGCATTGTTTGCGCCATCCTAAAATTCAATCAGACAGGACTCCGACATCGACTTAATTTTTAATACCTTGACTTAACAAATAAGAATGCTTCAAGACCGAGATCTTCTTCGATTTGTGCTCATAAGACCGAAAATTTCCAAGCGAAAATTGGCAAGACTTTCTTTCCGACCGCACGCTCCTTTTTCTTCTCTCCTCGAGCGGCCGGAGATATTTCTTCTTGCTTGCCTCCATCATCAGGATCTACCCTCCTAGGACCATCTCAAATCAAAGTGGAGTATAAGACATTGAAGAAATTTGAAATTTCTCTTCCTCCTCTCTATCTCTCTCTCGCGTTCACAAAGACAATGCCAAGGCCGGAACTTGTTCAAATCTCGATTTTAAATAACTGAAAAAGTCTTACTAACCGCAGGCCTCTTTTTGAAAGGTTCCCCATCTCATGACCCCTATAGGGCCTCATTTACTCTCAATGGCAAATTTACAATCCCGCCGTGAATTCCTATCCACTTGGGCTTGCCGCAAAGGTCTACGACTCAACTAAGATAACCTCTTTTTAGAAGATATCCCTTATCTCTTAAGGGGCTTGAGTTTTTCTTCCCACTTTAGGACCTCCATTAATTCCGTTATAACGGGATAATGCTAGCGACAAAATCCTCCGAATTGTCAAAACCCCAAATAAACCGAGCTAATTTTAACATAGTGACTACTCGAATTCTCTAAAAACTTAAGCTTCACCTCTATCTGTGATAGTGACGTATGCCTCGCTCCAACTCCTTTAAGCCACTCCTATCCTGATAAGTGACGTACGCCAATGTTTCCAAACTTGATTGTTAACTTAGCCTACTCTATCCCATGGGTATAGCGACGTATGCCATTCTTCAAATTTGGGTAGGAGAACACACTCTATCCTTCTGATAGTGCTACGTCTTTCCCAACTTAAGCTCCTTCTATCCCTCGGATAGTGACGTATGCTCGAGTTCCTTTAACTCAGCTACCTCTATCCCGATAGATGACTATGGAACCGAGCTCTTTTAAAAGATAATTTCTATCACGAATAAATGGAGGAATACTTAAGTTCTTCTAGCTTTAGCTACTTGTCTCTGTCAGTCAAAAGAGATAGCGTCAGAAGTTTTAGTCTCTCGCTATTTCCGTCATAAAGAGAATAACGTATCCAAGATTTTAGCTACCTCTATCGGGCAAGTGACGTAAGCTCTAGTTTCCTCAAAGCATGCACTCCATTAATTTGTCAAAACCCTCAAGGATCCTAGACATCGCTCCTAACTCATCTAGCGATGCTTAAACTACGATCAAGGCTTGATTCCTCCTGGATACGTAGTAGCCTTAAACCACAGAAAGGTCCAGCATCTTCCTTTGGTCACCCTATTTCGCTCGCTCCTGACGGCCAAATAACAAAAGTCTCCTCAAATCGAAACCAAAGCATCCCAAGGTCACTACTGCTAGCCTTGGTTTGTATATCCCCAGATCAATTGCTTGGACCTCCTCAACTCTTTTCTTTCTATTTCCCTCAAAGAGATAAACCTGATCTTCTTCATTCACTGATCCTGTAATTCGAACTACCGGCTTGATTCCTCCGGATACCAGTAGCCTTTCATAAAAGGTTCAAACATCTCACTAACCTTTCGGTCTTCAATCCTATTTCATTCGCCGATCGGATCTTTATGAAATCTGATCGCACAACCTACTACTGCCTGCAAGTGACGTTGTCGGCACTTCGTATAGCCCAAACTCCTACGCTTCCAGGTAAAGATGACTTCAAGGCACTAAGAAGTTTTCCAGCCTCCCTGACCTTTTCCTAGTGTCCACCAAAATCCTCAAATGATTCTCAATCGAGCAATCCAAATGTAATCTAAATCATAATTAAAAAATTAAACAAAGTCTAAGTTCAAAATGAAGAGAACTGTTTAAATTAAATTTGACCGACTTCGCATGGTTCTAGAAATGCTTCGAGTCACAATGGATAATCCGCTCATCTTCAAAACGGCTGCATTAGCTCGAGGTCCTGCCGCACGGCCTCATTAAATCTCGAATTTATCTTCAATTGCTCTATAAATAAGTTTGTCCCCCTCTATCATTTAAGCTACATCATCCACAAGAGGCATCAATCACTCATATTAGAAGACAATACTCCTAAGCAGCTCAAAGTCCCTTACGCTATCAGAAAGGTTCCATCTCATGCTCTTAGGTGGTTCCAAGAAGCTACTCCCTTAGCACATTTACTCCCTGGGATCCAAGATCAACCTTTCCTCCAAGCTCCATCCAAAGAAGATAGGAAGCCATATTGAACAGAACCGCACGCCTTACTTTCGCATCCTAATTGCTTTATAAATTGCTCACCCTACAACGCTCCCTTACTTATTGCTAGTATCTGGTAGATTAAAGATCACATTTTTATAGCCTTTGCTGATGCATTAGACATCATTTGTCATAAAAATGTAGTCTTTCCCTATATGCATCCTTGCACCTAAAAAACCCCATTTTCCAATAAAAATCGTCAATTTTACTATGCATCCTTCTGCATATAAAAAACAAATCTTTTCAATCAAATGCATCCTCAAGATTCAAAATCCTTCCAAGCATCATTTGCTTTAACACAAGATCGTTATCTTACCATAAACTAGTATCATATGCTTTTCAACAAGCAATCTTATGCATCATTTGCATAATGAATGCCATTTGCTTCCTAATTGCATCATTTGCAATGTATAAATGTAATCATATAGTCTTTATGCACGCTCCATTTGTATTCAACCCTTTGTCCTTTCAATCATTGGAATGCATCATTCATGAACCCAAAAATGTCATCTTTTCATTAAAAATGTCATTTTTCATATACATTCCGGAAGCCATTCCCCATTTATCATTTAAGCGAGACCAAACTGACCGTATGTCACAAAGATCCTATCTTTACATCGCACCTTCCAAGGCTATTCTCTCATAATCTCTTTAGAAAGGGACACCTTTTCAACCCTATATTCCACTAGATTACCCAGATGAGGCGAAGCATCCATACGAGCTCGACCATCTTAAAGTGTAGGATTGATGGGCTAAGGATATGACCCTCTCTTTTCTAAAGAAATCTCATTCTATTAGATATCTCAAATAGAGTCATTCTATCACAAGGTCCCAAGGTCCAAACAATGGCGAGATCACAAGTCCAAGATCTCCATAGCCTGAATCATAATCCTCGAATACATACTCTTAATCCAAGAAATTCCAGAGCTACAACCAATAAATATTGTACGTCTATGCACACTTATATTCCTCTCATTTTCAAACACATGCACACAAGAAAGCACGCAGCTAAATCACGCATGGATTCCCAAGTGTTTGTAATGGCTCATTAGCTAACGACGATCCGTTCCCAAGGGGTAAAGGAAACCTCCGAACCCATAAAACCTTTTTTTCCGTTTTGAGGTAATCTCGTAAACATGTGGGCGACTGCAGGTACAAAAGTTAAATCGAATCGGATGTCTTCAAACTAGCGTTGAATCCAATGATCAAACACAAAATTTTGGGCACACATTCACACCCTGCCAACCTTGTCAAACACCCCGTTGTCCTGACCAATCTAGTCGATCTTAATTCTTTGCCTTCCGAGTCGTGAACTCTTTTTTCGAATTCCTCGCATGCCTCACGCCTCGGTGATTATCAAAATGTAATCATGTCATCTTTCCTTATTTTGAATGAAATGACATATCTTTCCTTTTTAAATATCCTTATTGCGCAACTTAACAAATGATAAATTAACCCATAAACTTAAACAATAAAGCATTTGTAATGAATCATTCTAACAAGATGCAAACACACTAAATGAACAATACATTCAAAGAAATCTTTAAGCAAGGTGCTCTAAAAGAGAAAACCGGCCCAAGCCGCCGAGGAATTCTTGACAAATGTGAACTCTGGGTACCGTCAAGGAACCTAAAGAGACACAGATTGGAAACTTCTTCCCGTTGAACGGGACGATTTCAATCGATCGATCTCTCCGCATCGTAGAATACGTCGACGTGTTCTGCATGGTCATACAAGGATACGCATGGCTGCTAAAAAAAAAATAGTAGAGTAGCACAGTAATCAACCATGCACCGTAAGCCGAAAGGTAATTCAATGAGAGAAAGATCAAGCCAATGGTCTCTAAGGTGTCAAAGAAGAACAGAAGGCTATCAAGGGTAGGATCTATCGTAGTCATCGAATTATCCGATGGGTCCTGCCCAATATTATACTGCACTCAATGGGAAGGTACATGCTAGGATTCCAAGATCTCGAACAAGGCCGCCTCAAAGACGACTACCTCTTTGCCAAACATAGACATCCCGGTGGACTCCACTGCAACTACGAAGTCAAATCCTTCGCTGATGGCTTTGCTGTGCTACAACCAGATCAAGATGGCCGTGCGGACCAAGAAAAGACGGCCTTCACCATACCCTGGGAACTTAATCGTTATACTAAATGCCATCTGGCTCATAAAAACGCCGGGCCAAACAAAATGGCAGCAAATCAAATGACCGCATCATGACATGATCCACAAGGAGATTGAGGTCTATGAGCAGACTACATGATAATCCACTCCAAAGGCGAGTGGCGGGCAAAGACTTTGTTTCGACTCCGGGAAAATTCTTTTGCAGGGCCGAGACAACATTCCATGAGACTAAACCTCAGCAAATGCACCTTCAGTGGACGACAAGGGGAAAAGTGCTTCACAGGTATGTCAAGATGCGAGGTATCGATTGACCCCCGAAAGATCAAAGTTTGGCTATGGACATGGTTTAGGCCACTCTCAAACCTACAAGTCAAGAGCTTTGTGACAAACTGCAAAAGCATATCGTCAATCATTTACTTTCACTTAATCAGGGCCGACCACTTAAACTATGTGCGAAGCCCATCTTCAAGCTCATGAAGCCATCATGATGTAGGACATAAAATACCAAGAATGCCAAGATGCTGACCAGATCAGCTTACTTAGTACATCCTCCAACGATATGCCCCCACATGACGCAAAACCTCTTTCCCGTCATCTCACTCATCACCGATACTCATTGTGAGCCATGGGCTATGATTCTCGTGAGAAGAAAGACTTCGGATAGAGAAATGCCATTTACTTTGTCTGAACAGTGGAAGTGCAGCCTAATGTATGAGCATGAGGAAGATTCATGTTAGTGACTGTGAAAAGTCCTCAATGAAAGCTGGGCCATAGTCAAGCATTATACAGCTGGCTTAAGCCCACCCTCGTGAATTTGGTCTCAAAATGGACCCCATCAAGTACATCTTTGATCAAGCCTTCCTCTCGATGCTTTAGCAGTGGTCCTTCTTCTTAGCGCAGCACGACATCAATCAACTATGTGACCGTTAAAGGCCATCAAGGGTCGTTGTCGAACAGTCGTATCACCTCGGCGAACTCCCCAAAGAATGAGGCCATTGCTTAATATGGCCTCGAACCCCACCCCTGTATGAAGGGATCTTTTGCAACAGCCCTCCAAACCAGATGGCAATTATTCTTTGACGGGAGCCGCTAACAAAAGAGGAATGGGCGTAGGAATGCTATCAGTCGATCCGAAAGATGAGCATACACCCATGCTCAAGTCAACTTCCCCGCCACGAACAATGCGTCGCCGAGTACGAAGCCGCAGTTTGGAAGCCGCCTTAGAAAGGAATGTCAAGGAGCTTGAAGTTTATGGAGACTCACTTCGATCATCAACCGTGGTTTCCAACAAGTGGAAGACCGTGGACCTAATCTCATCAATTATCATGCCCATATGGAGGAGTTGGATCGACAGCTCGTAGAAGTGACCTTCCACTACTTGCCAAGGAAAAGAACAAAGATTCTCAGATGCCCTAGCTACTCTAGCCTCATCGTAGAGATCCCCGAGGAAAAGCCATAAACCCTTCCGAGTGGGTAGTAAGAGAAGCCTCACCTTCACTTGTGGAGGTAGACCTGGGACTCAGCCTATAAAGGAACCCTGTACACCAAATTTACTCGCCTTCCTCAAAGATGGAGAGTCGCTTTTCGAGATGAAGAAGGTAGACCAAAAGAAGGTAGTCGTACTCCAAAAGCTCTGCAAGCCCCGAAAGGTTGGCCTCCCATTATGTCATTCTAGGAGGCAACCTATACAAGAAGCGGTACCAAGGACCACTCCTCTTGTGCTGCCACCAAGAAGAGGCCAAAGAGTTGATGACCGGGTCCACAATGGTCCCCGCGGTCCTCATACGAATGCCGAGCCCCGATGCAAGTGATCCTCATAATGGGTTACTACCGGATTTCCATGGAAACAGATTACCGTGTCCAAAGCACGTCCGAGCATGCGACAAGTGCGCCGTTTGCCAACCTCAACCATCTCCCCATGCCCATGACTCCTGTACCGCATGACGACTCGCAGCTCCGTAACCTGGGGGGTATTGACGCTGATAGAAAATAGCTCATTCTTATGAATACAGAAGCAACGGGCATGAATTTGTGCTAGTAGCACGACTACTTTACCAAGTGGGTAGAGGCCAAGTCCTACAAGGTCCTCACTTCTAGAAAAGTGCCCGCTTATCAAAGAAAACATAATGTGCAGATATGGGTGCCCAACGAGATCATTTCCATAATGGGTCGCACTTTTGAAGGAGACTGCGATAGGTATGCCGTTAGAATTCAGAATCACTCGCCACAAGTCGTCCCCGCTGCACTGTACCAATGGAGCGTGGAAGCCGCTAATAAGACGCTCGAACGGATCATCCGGATTTTAAATGGCTACCCGCGGTCGTGATTGGCCCGGTAAAAGCCGCACTTGGCACTCGGGGCTGCTGCAACGTCCTGTCAAAAACAAATACAGAGAAACTCCTTTTGCCCTAACCTTACGGATGGAAGCAAGCAAATACTTCAGAGAGGAAATCCCGTCATTAAGGGTCCTCCCCGAAAACAAGGTCATGAAGTAGAATGGCTGCGAAGCATACGATGAGTTGGCCCTCGCTTGACGCAGAGAAGGCTAAAGCCATGGAACACACCCGAGCCTACCGAGGCGAATGTCCGAAAAAGCGTTATTGATAAGAAGGTCAAGGCCGAGACATCCAAAGAGGGTTACTTAGTTTTGAAAGTGAAGCCCCCAACCTAGACAACCCCTGGGAAAATGGGAACCCATTTGGATCGGCCCATGTGGTGCGTAAAAGATACCGGCGGAGGAGCCATGAAGCTTGCGTACTGGACGGCAATCCCTTTGTCCACCCAAATAACTATGATAAGCTCAAGATACTATGTCTAATAAAAAAAAAGATCTTGTAGTAGAAAAGAGTAATACCCAGCCTAGGCCGAAAACCCCAAAAGGGCAATTTAGGCAAAGACAGGGTTTCAGACATAAAAATCTTAGTGCAAAAGAGTAATGCCCACTAGGCCGAAACCCCAAAAAGGGCGGTGCTAGGCAAAAACAAAATGGCCTACATAAAAAAAAAAAATTAAAAATATAGTTCACCGTAATCGAACTACGAAGACCCGAGCCCCTTAGTCTTTCTTGTAAAAGGGGAACGTAGGCAAAACCATATATGGATGCTCTGTCTAAACAATAAAAAAGGACAATCAAGCTTCCATGAAGTTGCGTGCCCAAATAAATAATAAAGGGTATTTCTGGGCCATAAAACGTGTCCCAATAAATAAGACATTTGAATTTCCATGAAATGTGTCTTGATTAATTTCTAAGATAATATTTCTTGTTCATTACAAGTTAAAAACTTTTGATGAGTTCAAGCACGGCTACCTCTTGACTCGCTAACCTGCTACAAAGCATCTAAAATACAATAAAATGCCTAAATAAACTAATGTGTTTGCAAAATGGCAATAAGGGAATCCTAAGAAAAGATCTGCCTCGCCGTCATTCGCCGAGTCTTCTTGGTCTTCTTCCCTTTTCCTCGGCCTCCCGTCGAGTTTTCTTCCTTTTCTCTCTCTATCTATAAGCGCATCCTCATCCCGACCTCCGTATCCTCACCGGAGCCTCTACCAAACCCGTGTCAATAAGTGCCTCTCTACGAGCACGAGTCCGCACTTCCTCCCTCCGAGCCTCGGGCCAAAGGAGCGACTCTGACAACCTCTTGTACCGAGCCTCCATGTCTCCGACCAAGTCACTCCGACCGGGTTATGGCGACTCGCCTTAGCCTCGCCTCCCTCGTAGTCCCGCTCGAGTCCGCGCCGCCCCCCAATAAAGCTTGACGTCTCTCCTCCAAGATGACCCGAGTCGCTCCCATCTCCCTCTCGTACTACCCAAGTAGACAAAGTGGTCAAGATGGTACTCTTCCCGCTCCCGAAGATAGCCCCGGGTGGGAAAGCAAGATATGTCCAAGCCCTCGAGAAGAAAGAGAAGCCGGGCCGGATCCTCATATCCAATGACACCACCTCCATGGTCCGGATGTCCTCCCAATCACTCAATGGCTCCCGTAAAGCCCCAAACCGCCCGGATACTAAGTGGTATGAAGGATGACCAGCAGTAATCCCGGAACCCTCACAAAGATAGGACTCCCGAAATATCCTCCTCGGGTCTCGCAACCTCCAATGAGGTATCCACCAACGGATGTCCGAAGTGGATAGCCTAGCCATCGTCGCCTCCTGCCTACTCGGGTCCCGTTGCCTCGGTGCACCTCTCCGAGAAATCACCCAAGGGCACCGAGTCGGCAAAGCCCCGGCAAAGCCCCGAGCCTCTCCCCGCAGCCTATAAGGTCAAGACAGCCGGACTCCCGATCTCATGAAATGGTCTCCCGAGCCATCCCGTCAATCCCATGAAGTGTCTCTCCCAAAACCAGCGGACAATATCCTTCCCACTTGCAGCCTCTAACCATGTCCAAGAGACCACTATGACAGATCCCCACTGACTCGCCGGTGAACAGCAGCGTAGAATACGCAAAGGATAAATGCGTCCATAGCCACCGTGGTCGCAGCCATATCCGGAGACCCAAACCTGCCCGGGATATCGTAAAGGTCAATCCCGTCCGGGCTACCATCATCCTCTCGCCTCCCCCAAAGGAATCTCGCAGAAAAGATGCAAGCTTTACCGCCACCGGCACGTCTCCGATCGGAATAGATATAGCCTCAATCTCGGGACCCCCAATCAAGGCTCGGAAGTCTTCATGCGTCGGGACAATCTCGTTATAAGAAAAGCAAACATGTCTCCTGACGTCCCCGTAACTTTGCCGCGGCTCTCAAAAGGTCCCAATCGGGCGGGAGATCCTCAAATGCCATAAAGACTTGATCTTGAAGGAAGAATCAAGCAGCCCCTATGAGATTGGAAGTTGTGTCTCACCCAAGATTGAAGATCGGACGTAAAACGGTCTCGCTTCCCTTTGCAATCTAACGGGCTTCTCCATCGCAAAATGACCAAAGATGGTGCTTTTAGGTCCAAAATGTGCTCGGGAACAATTGGGACAAGTCTAAGTTGAAAATGAAATGAAATGGCCAAGCCTTGCTTTTATTCGTAAAATAACCAGCCGTACAACCGTGAGCCGCACGGCTTCATTTGCCCTCTCGGACAAAACCGCACGGCCACATTAGCCATCTCAGAAATTCTGCAAAGAACCAAGTTGCTGCCCAAGGGAGTTTTCACCCCACTTTTTCAACCAAAACCCGTACAAAAACATATCCAAGCCATTCAAGCATTTATACACCATTATAAATCATTTTGGCCCGCCACCCCGATTCCAAGCAAAAAATCGCCCCAAGGCTCGATAATATGCAAATTAAAAAGCATGAATTAGAAAAGTAAATAAAGCATAAATACAATGTCTTCGCCCCATCGGCGCCAAATAAAGCAAAAATAAACAAAGTGTGCATAAAAATTGTTCATTGTTTGTTTTTGTTCCAAATCTATTCTAGAGACCTCCTAGGCCTCCGATTCTTCCTCCTCCTCATCACCGCTCGCTCATAAATGCTAGCCTCCCTCATCAAGTCCTCCCCGGTCGCTCACGTCGACAAATGGACATTATCGTGCCCGTACTCGCCACCGCCTGCACGTCCGCTGGGTCCCCGCCCCGAGGCATGGCACCGGGAAGAGTACTCCGAGGCCGATGAGGTAGACGCCGTGCCCCCGACATGCCGTCTCGCGCCCGGCTCCCGTGCATCCGCCGCCGCTCAAGCGCAGCGCCTTCCTCGAAGGGACCGGCACATGTCCTTCCAAATTTCCCTATTCCGCCCGATCGCCCTATCATAAGTGCGAGCCGGAACCCGAGAAAAAGAAGAGAAAATCTAAAAAATCTCGAAAATCTCAAAAGCAAAGAAAGCCGCAAAAGGGAAAGACCCTAAAAGTATACTTACAAAGGCTGCCAGCGCAAGGTGTACCGGGGCTCCCTAGTCGGGGACAGTATCCTCAATCTCCTCGGTACTCCATGGACCACATAGGACGATGCGCAGGAGGGATCGGCGGGTCGCAGGCTCATCCTCCCCATATCCCCGAGTGACCGCCGCCTTCACTAGCTTCGTGGCCCTCGCCGTCCGCTCCACAAACACAAAGGGTAGGTATCCATGTCAAAGTACTCTCGCCACGCCGCCCTCGGTACTCTAGCAATCTCATCCTCCGGCCAATCCTCGGGCCGCAAAGATCCGTGCCGGGAGGATCCCGAGGAGTAATGGCGTCCAATGGAGGGACATGGCCATGCCGCTCGAGAAACGGTCCCCAAGTAAATGACATCACATGTCGCCCAGCTGAGCCATCTCCTCTCGCCTAGTCGCCTCAATGGCATCTCCCAAAGAAAATCTCCTGATACCTCGCCCCAAGGGTAGAAGTCCACTCCGTCGTGCCCATCCCCGTTGATGACCGGCCTCACCATCTTGTAATCAAAAGTGATCCGGGTCTTCCCGTGAACTTATCCCTCGCATCTCCCTCCAAATAACCATAGCAGTGGAAGATGGTGATATCACTCGTTGGTTCCAAGGAAAGAACCCGATCACCTCACAAAACCAGCCCGCATGTTCAAAACATCAAAAGGTCATTCTCTCTCTCATAAAAGTCTCAAGACAAAAGAGAAAAGAGAAAAGAAAGAGACTACCTCAAGGGCAAATGAGAAGCAAGCCCATAGAAGCAGCCTTGTTCCTACTGTACATGTCCAAGGAGAAGTAGAGCTCCGCCAATCCGGCCTCTCCCCAAGAGACCGTCCCTATCCCATCCACATCCTCCAAAGAGTCGAGGAGGCAAGTCATGCGCGTGTCCTGCACTAGCAAAAATGGTGACCGACAAAGATCAACCACACAAAAGCTCTAGCCAAGCCGGTGGGCGGTCACATCATTAGCAAAGAAAGTTCCCGCATGCGCTTCGGGATCGCCACCTCGACATTCCGCGTCTCCATACCCCCCTTGGGAATCAACTCAAATCCAACCAAATTCTGAAATTCCTCACCGTAATGTGGTCTCTCCAAGTCACGGGCCTCCCGGTGAACCGTAGGCCGCAATAGCCGTGAAATCGGCAGAGTCACCGCGCCTCTCCCGCCTCGATGGAAGCTATGGGTGCTATCCCACCGTAACTCGAAAGGGCCCGGATCAAGCCCTTGCTCTTAGAGGTGATATGAACACCCCCGCCGATAGCCTCGACGAATGAATCCAGCCGGTAGCCCTCACCAAACCCTTGGGGTTCACCCCATTCTTCTCGAAATCCGGCATCCTCTGCCAAAGCTTGACTGCAATCTCTGATGGTCCTCTAGACTTGTTCTCCTGTAGACAAGCAGAACAAAGGAAATGTGTCAGCCATTCATCATTTTCAAAAGCATGCATATATTCAAAAAGTGCACATATTTTCAAAAGAAAAGCATTCAAAAAAAGTTTTTCTAGCATCATTTGCATCAAAAAAAAAGCGTCTTTCATCACTTGAAACGCGTCATGTCAAGTCTCATTGCTTTCCTAAAGCACAAAATCACAATTTTCACAATTCTTTGCACATAAGCATTATTCTTTCAAAAATGACATGCATGAATCCTTTTCATCTTCCAAAATCATGTTTTCTCAAAATTTTGACTTAGTTCTAGCACATGCAAGAACTCCGTCTCACTTTAGACAATTATCATTCTTACTTTATTTTCGAGAAAAAAGTTCCCATTATTTTTGTCAAACAAATTGCACATTGCATGTTCTTAGCCTCATAGGTTCATTGTCAATATCTCAAAATCATTCAAAAATCCTAGGAAAATCCTAGAAAATTCCTAAGTTCGGGTCAAGCCCTAAGTCATTCAAAATTCAATCAAAATCGACGGAATTGAGCCAAATAAGAATGCTTACCCCAGCCGGACGCGGGTTCGTCGATTTGTGCTCTCTTCTCCGGTAAAGCTCCGACGGAGGCGTAAGAAAGTCATACTTTCTTTCCGTTCGCACGAGCTCCTTTCTTCTCCTCCGAG